>MU224005.1:1309666-1327516 GCA_018584345.1 Thuja plicata
ATTGATACCCTTTGGATAAAGAGGATTGATACCACTTCTACCATCCTTTAAAAGACTGGTTTTAAAGTTAAACCTGAACTACGATGTCTCTACGAGTTATGTAGGCAAGGCCATCTATGATGAGCCCTCAAGGCATTAGGTCTAGCCCTTAGGTCTTGTACTTTTGAGTTCTTCCTTAATCTTGTCACCCCTTACCAATATTTTACATATTTTGTATCTCTTTACGAAACTAGTTTTAAATACCTTATGATTGATTTAGCTAAGTTATTGATGTAGCTTATCTTACGATCTTGTTATGGAATTTAATGAACATGTACATTTCATAAGAACAGTTTTAATGAACATGTACATATCATAAGTAAGTACATATCCTACTTGTACTTATCAGATAGTCACAGTCTTCTAGTTTTTGGATGAACTAATTTGGTAATAACAATTATTTTATATTTATTTAGCCAACCGCTAATGAAATTATCTCAAATAAAGCACAATAAATCATGGTTCCAAAATAAGTAAAACCACAATTACTGAAAATAGCGACAGTATGACACTAAAATCTTAAAAACTCTAAAGAGACACTAAAAAAATGCATGCAACGTCGAGCTGTCGGCAAAAGCCAACGACGCGACGTCGCATGTATAGAAAATTCATGGCATGTCTGTCATAATTGCGACACTAAAAAAGTGACACCCAGGTGTGGTAATAGAGACAGATAAAATGTAACGACAACATGATAGCCGGCTCGTATTGTGACACCTAGACATCACTTTTTGCAGACGTGCGATGAATTTGCTATGCATGTGACGTCGAGCCATCAACAATTACTGATGGCTCAACGTCACATGTATAGAAAATTTGTCGCATGTCTCAAAGAGTGACAAATTACATGCGATGTGTTGGTGTCATAATAGCGTCAGATAAGATGCGACACCTATGTGTCATAATAGAAACAACTAAGATACAACGCCTATGTGTCATAATAGCGACAGATAAAATATGTAACAACAACATGGTAACCATCATAGCCGGCTCGTATTGCAACGGTTAGTACCATCGCAATAACAAAAGACAGTGCATCTGTCATTAATTTTGACACCAAAATTGCAACACTGGTCTTTGTCACTAGGTCGATGGGAGAGTGTCAGAAAAGTGACACATAGACATCAAAAAGAGGCCTCAAATGTACTAGTGTGTTGTCTCTTAGTGCTCGGTGTACTCTATATATCTTAGTTATATTGTTGTTCAGTTATACTATGTATCTCAGTGTAGAATATTGCTCAGTAAAGTCTGTCTGTTTGGTAATCACCGCACTCAGTTAACTTTGTGTGTGATCAATGCTCTCGGTTAACTCTGTACTTTGGTGATTATAGCGACTATCCTATTTGTGACTTTGTTACCGAGTGTCCATTTGAGTGCTTGAATACTAATGACAAATTCAATGTTCATTTGGAGTAACATTCTCCCCCTTTGGAATTAGTATAAAAAACTAATCATTTACAAATTACTATACATAGTGACTCCCCCTTTGTACATGCTCGGTATATGTATATGACTCTTGATTATAGTTTCCCCCTTTTCTATACTTATATACATATATTTCCCCCTTTTTTGAAAATAATGATAAAAGGAATATAAATTATAATTTGTCAAAAATGTTAGGATGGGCTAGCTTGAGATTTTCCAGTAGCTTCTCTCATTCCTCCTTTAAATGCTCAAGGGCTAGTAGCTCTAATTTTATCTGAGCATGCATATCATATATGCTTTCTGTGACTGACACTTTTGGGGTGGCAATCAAATTCTTTGCCAATCTATCGCATGTTTCTACATCATAACCAAATGTAGTAGTAACATTTTCCATAGCTCAGTTACCTATTCTCTGATTTTATCCTCTTCTTTCTTCAAGTCTAGTCTCAACCACTAGTTTTGGAGAACCTTGTTGTAATGCATCTGCAATGCATGTTGCTTGATTGATAGGATATTTGCACTATCTTTTAGATCTTGATCTATTTTCTTCATCTTTTCACTAATCTTAGTAGTGAAGTGATCTAAAGTGCATAACTGTTGTAGAATTGTAATGGCTTTAGATATGATAGTTCTAATCCACTTACAAATTTAGACAGAGTTACCTTGTTGACTGGCACTGCCTGTCTGATCTTCTCTGTAACTTTGTATTGTATCTTCTTCTCTCCTCGTTCTTCCCATTTCTGCTCGACATCAATATCAGGTTTGTTGATTGCCTTGGTGAGTAGTGCAAGTTGATCAAGGATGGGGGTCGATTCATCTATGTTTACATCAGGAACAACTTGCATGAGAATCTCCTTAGCAGTCTCTAACATCTGTGCACTTTTGCATTCTTTCCTCAGCTTATCTTGTGCTTCTTTTCAGGTATAGATTTTTCCATACCTTCTCAAAGCTTCAGGGTCAAGTGTCTATGGATCACAATTAGGGATGTCGATGATCTCATCAAGTGTCATGGGACCCCTTCTTCCTTTCTTCTATTTCTTCTTCTTCTCTTTGGTTCTCGATGTAGGAGATAATGTCAATGCCAATTGAGCCTTTTTCTTGGTTTGTTTATTTTCTAGCTCGGTACTCAGTGTGATGACTTGGTGAGGTGCCTCGGTAGTTGACCTTGTGTCTATAGTAGAAGTGTCTATTGTATTGTCTTTATTTTTTGTATTACCTTCACCTTTTTTGCATCACTGGTATATTTTGGTGCATCACCTTGTGTTGTTCCACCACTATGATTGGTATGTGTACCTTGTGTATCACCCTTGTCTTCATTTGTGTCTATAACCTACTTGGGTGTCTTCTTCTGTGCTTCACTCTTTATTTCAATAACTTGTACCAAAATAGGTAACTGGCCTGGTACATTTGCTCGAGCGACCTCTAATGTGTCTTTCTCACCAAATGTCTCAGTTGCACCGATTGACTCATCTTCCTTAGCCTTATCATCTGGATCACCTTCAATTATGTCATTTATTGTGATCTCTGGATGTCCTAGATTCATCAAGAGTTCAGGAATTCCATCAAGTACATTATCAACATCTGCATCATCAACATCAATTGTTATTGTTTTAGTACTCGATCGAGGTTCCTCGGTATGGACTGGAGATGCAATGTCTATTGCTTCCTCAGTGTCCTTGATTTCCTTAGGTGGATTCAATAGTTTGTTCCATATTTGGGTGGTCTCTATATCCACTTCCTTCAAATTTCCTTGCATGATATTCAACGCCCTTTCCTTCCTACAAAATTTCTTGGCATATTGCTGCATGATATCATTTATTTGTTCTACTGTACAATCAACCTTAATTAGAGTGAGAGTTGCCTCTCTCATATGTTTCTTGGTGGTAAGTGCATATGACCATCTTGCTGATATCTTATTATATAATTCAGATGGAAGGTAAGTAGAAAATTCAACTGGAACTTGTTTGAAGTTGATCATCATACCTATGATTGCTTCTTCAAGTCTATCCTTGTGCTCGATAGTCAGATCAACATATGCATGTATCTTGGGATGTCCTAACCATCTGGTTGTTCTGATTGCCTCTGCAATCTCATAATTGGTCGGTCATGTCTAATTCTATACAACCTTAAATTGATCAGGATTTTTGTCAGAATCATCCTTGTCATCCTTGTTCCTTACATATTTATTCCTTTGTCTTGGTGTTGGATTCTTAGTAGTGCCCTTTTGTTTCCTTGTTTGGTATGTGAACTTTGGTGAGGGTCTTATTATTTTTTCCATGCCTTTCTTCAAAGGTGGTGAATCTGTAGTCATTGATTGTGATCTCATCTTTGGTCGAGACTCAGTCTTTATGATTTTGCCCCTTTTGGCCTTAGGTACCTTATCTTGTGCTTCATCAGACTTGGTGGCATCGACATTGTGTTCAGGTTCATCATCTTTACTGGCTAAGGTCTTCACTTCGATTTCATCTACTGATTTGTCTAATTCTTCATTTGTGATTGCAAATTTTCTTTTCAAGGTCTTAACTATCTTAGCTTCTTCATGCCCATCTTTTCAACTTGAAGACCACTAGATATTTGGGTCTAGGCTTCATCATATGTGCCAAATCTCATGGTAGATTTTTCAACTGGCTCATTCAATAATTTTTCAATAGCTTCTGAAGCAATGTCAATATCTAATTCATAATCCAATGGAGGTAGCCATGTTGTCCTCGGTTGTGCTGCCTTGATGAGAGTAGTATCGGTGTCTACTACAAAACATATTTCATATTTGTATTTATCTACCAACTGCAATGGAATTCAAGTTCTCTTTTCCATCCTAGCCTTAAACTTAGCAAAATAATCATTCATGACTGGTTCAAAATTTGTGCCTAAGCTTGTAATCAAATCACTGATTTGTAGTGTAAATGGCCAGTTTGTCTTCCATTTAACTATACCAACAGATGGAAAGAAATTTTGTAGGTAGAATAATGTGCATAGTAGTAATGAACCAAACTTACATGTATTTGATCATACTAATCTGATGGTTTTCATTTTTTATTCAAATTGCCTCTGCAACAACTCGGCAAGATCAAGTTGTAATCCTTTCGTAACAATTTTGTAAGCTATGTCAATAGCTCCGCATGCAATGTTGTTCGGTCTACTGGACTGGAATATCTTGTATCTAATGACATATGCACCGAACCTAAGTTCAAGATCACCGATTGAATTGATCTTCAAACCTCTTCTGTCCCATTCAACACCTGTTATCTTTTCCATCTTGGTTCTCAACGGGTGCCTTAGGGCTTTAGATTTATCAGATATTGGATACCCGATCACAACATGAATAAAATCATTTGTTATCTTCTTTGGCTCATCCATCCAAATCTTTCCATCATGTACTCTGCTCAGAACAATGCAGATCCACTTGGTGTGAAAGACCTTAAGAAAATTTAGGGCATTGGTTAACCCTTTAACCTCCAAATTCTTATGATCTTCGTTTAACTTCACATCTGTGCATAATGATTGATATGTAGAAATCAGCTCAAAATCCCCTCTTTTCCCTATCTTATAGTAAATGTATGCACACACATCTTGAACCAACAGAACCCTAGGCAGAATCGATGAAAATGTGCCTTTGTCGTCGGGTTGGGCTGCAACCTACGAATGGATCTTATAGTTTGGCTCTGTGCAAGTGGGGTTCTTAACCAAAACAACCTTTTTTCTCCTTCTCCATCTTTGCCTTCATGGTTCAATATGAGGATGCCATGATTTCTAGTTTAGGGTTTGCACAGAAGGTGTTCAAATGACTTGGTAATTACAAAGTGCATAATGACTAACCTCTATGCAGCTCAGAATAGACTCTGAAACTCTATAGAATGCTCAAAAATGCTCTACTGCAACTTTTCTCTATTTTCTCTACTCTACTCTATGATCACGGTGTGAAAAAATGAGTTCACATTGATCAAATTTATAGTAAATATCTTTGGGCTGTGAAATAAATGCTCATCACCAACCACTCAGTGAAGAAACATTGTGTTCGGTTAACATTGACAATACTTTAGCTCAGTGAGTGTACCAAATGCTCAGTTTCCATAGCAACTTGGTTGTCTCACACATATTCACCTACTGACATTTCTAACTTGGTACATATTAACCAACTTAGATAGATCCATGTAATAAAAAATATAATACCATAGTGCATCTCAATTCATTCTAATTTGGCATTTGTGCAATGAATATAGGAACTGATGTAAGATATAGCTTTGTAAAACATACTTCCTTACCTTCTTGAATTGCTTAGGTGGAGACGATGGAGCCACCTAATCCATTGGATGAGGTGTCACTGACTATTGGACTTGGTCCTACATTATCATTTGATGCTTTCCTCCATATTTGATTTCTGATCCTCATGATTTCTTCAATTGTATTGCCATTTCCATAAGTATTTATTAGGTCTGCACAATCTCTGCTTAAGTGACTGACTTTGTGAATGTGAGAACATGCCATTCTAGAATTTGACCAATTCCTAGACTTGGTTTTCCATTGTCTCATACAATTTGCTTCTATATGTCCATATTTACCACATGTTGTACAACTACTCCAATTGTTATAATCCAAAGCATAAGCATTGCCTTGTCTTCTCAGTTCATTTACCTTTTCTTTTCCTTTAGAATTTCAGATTTGCTTTGTGTTTTTCCCACATGCTTATGATGTATGACCATGCATGTTGCAATTTTGACAGTATTTATCCATGTATGGTTTCTTTTGTGGTTTGTTCAACTTGGATCTACACTCATGTGCTTGATTTTTGTGCTTATTACAACAATAGAAAATACCATTAAATTTAGGAGGGTTTCTAGGAATACCTTTTGTTTTGCTTCTACAAATATTTTATGTTTGGCCTGGTTTTCCATAGTGATGGCAAGAGGTCTTCTTAGGCTTTGGACTTGAGTATACATTCCTCTATTGAGCCTGATTTGATGATTCTCCTTGCTCGATATACCCTAATCCGTTATTGTTGTTCAGTTTTCTTTGATAGTTCATAAATTCATCTATTCTCTCAGTGATTTCTTCAGATCTCTTAATCACTTCATTATGTTGTTGTAAAATCTACACTTTATTTCTCAATTTTTCATTTTCTTCTTTCAATACACCAATATCTTCTATTCTTCTTGCAAGTTCAGTATTCACTCGGTTTGCCTCATGATTCATAGCAACCACTTGATTGGTGATTTCAAAGTAATGTTCAGTAAGTCTCAATATCTCAAATTCTTTTTCTTTTAACTTTTTAGTCATCTATCTTCTGTCATCAACATCTATGTTTCTTTCTTGTTCAACTTCCTTTGCATTGTTCAAGACTTCAACCATTCTAACCATTTGTGTATTTTGACCGATCTGCAGTGCTTTCACTTGCTTAGTAATTTGTTGATTACTCTTATATAGCTTTGATATGATTCCTTTAGATGCATCAGATATGCTACTAGATTCAGATCCATGTGTGTCAAATGGGTCATGAATCTCTTCTTCCTGATAATCAGTCTCATGAAAGTGAAGTGTCATGTCCTTTATCTTAATCAACATCTCCTTGAGTTTTTCTTTGGCTTCCTTGTATTGTTCAACATAGATCAACAATTGTAACTTATGATTTTCAATAGTTTTATCAAGTGTATACCTTTCCATTGTAATATCTTTTCTCTTCAACGATTAAACCTTCTAAACAAGAGAACTAGCTCTGATACTAATTGTTGGGATAATGAAGAGGTGTGTACTGAGAGGATAGGGGTGAATCAGTACCCTTAAAAACTTTTAATCTAATATTTGTAACCAAATGTTCTATAATAACCAACTGAGTAGATTTCTTACACCAAACATGTAATGTCAATGCTGAAATTTAAATGCATTTAAAGTAAACAATACACATACACGAAATTAAGTACTCATGACACTAGTATTTTGGTATCGCAGAAAACCCTTGTTAGATGGTCAAAGCTACGATGGGGATGAGACCCACAAAAATTCACTAATGCAATAAATAAAGTAGCCTATTAAAGATTACAAAGATTGATCACTTATGATGATCTTACCCTGTTAGGAGTAACAATGAGATTTACAAAAAGATGGTTAAGTCTACTCTGTTAAGAGATTTAGAGGTCTATTACAATTGTTAGAAAGTAACAAAATTGTGATCTGAACATATACAATCTCAATATTGTTGATACAGATCCATTAAGTGCATACAAAATATATCACCTCAATGTGAATGATAATACCTTCTTCTATGTTCTTCTCAGTAGCCTTTGCCTCTCTTTTGATAACTGATTACTGCAATGTAGTCTTTGTCCTTAAAACCCTTGTCTGATCTCTGAAGTTTGTAGTATGGCAGCTACTTGATCATTACTTGATCAACATACATTACAAAATGAAATCTATACATTATATATATCAAACCTTATGACCTAATTAGGGCTTTACAATAACATCCCTAACCTAAGATCAATGGTTTACATAATTTACCTTTATCATTTAAACATAGGAGATATAAACAATTAATGTTGTAAATCTGTAATTAATGTTCTCCTCAATTGTTGTAAACCGTTATCTAGGTCGAAAAAAAGTTGTTACCAAGAATGATGTGCCATAACAAACTTTTATGTGGCCTCTGGTCCACTCGGTTAATTTTGTCTCTCGGTGCTCGGTGTAGTCTGTATATCTTGGTTATATTGTTGTTCAGTTATACTATGTATCTTGGTGTAGACTACTACTCGGTAAAGTTTGTCTATTTGGTAATCACTGCACTCAGTTAAATCTATGTGTGATCAGTGCTCTCAGTTAACTTTGTACTTTGGTGATTATACTGAATGTCATGTTTGTGACTCTGTTACCAATTGTCCATTTGAGTGCTTGAATACTAATGACAACTTCAATGCTCATTTGGAGTACAACATAGAATGCTAAAGAGAGTTATTACTATTGTCTATAGAAATTTTTGTTAAGTTTGAACATCATGTGGATCCACCTTGGGATCTACATGACCCATACCTTGTGTTGATAGTATTAATTACTTGTGTCAGTTCTTGCTAAAAATAAAATGTCAAACATTGATCATTGGACTCTCACATTCACCATGATCTCACTAGTGCACCATTTAGTAGATTTTTGTCATCCTTGCAAGCTTCAACTACCAATAATAAGCTTGCATGTAAGTAGACATATGTATCTCTCAAGGAGAGGAGGTACTATTGTCTACATGCAATATTAATCTCAAGTTATTACATAATTTGATCAATAATGTATCAACCATTCACACCATACATCATGTACAATATTTCTATTGCTAAAAAGTTTGCATTTCTTTGTAATTTTCCTCTTAATTAAGAACTACTATCTTTACAAACACCTATAGACATGTCCATTGTGCATTAAGTTTGATTGTGATTAATTAGATGTTATACATAATGTTTTTTGATATTTGGGGTTCAGGCTAAATGTAGAAATGAACACCAACTTTAAGAGTTTTAGGTGATTTATTTTCATGTTAAAAGTTGGAGAATATTTGTAAAGACATTGGATTCGTTAATTTCGCTTTACAAATTATTGTTAAACCTCAATATTTATAGCCATATGAGCTTGTACAATGTATTTTAAGTTTTTATATGTATTCAATGTAATGCTTGTTCAATAAGGCTATAGATATTTATGTCTATCAACCACATGATAATACTTTTAAGGTTTTGTTGCTATTTTTATAAAATTCAAAATGTGATAATCTAAGAAAAAATGATGATCTTCTAAGGAGAAAAAGGTATTTTTAGTTTATTAACACAGGGAGTTGGTTCCAAAATATTTAATAATACAAGAAATATTAACCATAATAAGGCCTAATTTTTTAAAAATAATCAAGACACTTGCATATTTTTTATAATACCAGTAATCTTGTAAGTCATGCTTAAATGCATTGCTCTTAGAAATTCTAAGATATCATAGACATATTTTATATGTTGTACATATTGATAAATACATTAAATCATTTATTAAATCCATTTTAATGTTTAGTGTTTGTTATTATCGAAATGTTTTTTGTAAAATTGTAATGTGTTATGTGCAATACAAACCATTGGTACATAAAATTTGACCACGATATTTAAATAAATAAATAAAAACATATACTATAACGAGATGAATATCATGACTATATCTTATACGAGACATCCAAAAATGATATTATAGTTAGTTGTGTGATCATTATATTATGAATAGTGTTACAGAATAAATAGTATATGGACACAATTAAAAAAAATTATATTGAATTATGTGAATTGGTGCAAGGGCTATTGTAATACAAAAAAAATCCATAATTTGGTATCAAGTCATCTTAAGCACCATCAAGATAACACTGATTATAATGCAAATTAATTGGTGCAAGATCATTGTAATACATTACAATTAGTAATTTGGCCTCAAGGCATCATGAATGTTATAGGGACAACATTGAAAAATGACAAGTTTGTATTCAAATATTAGATGAAAATACATGATGTGGCAATATTTTAACTAAATAAGCTTCCTAATTACATTATCTTGACACTACCATAGTAGATTATATTTTCCATTATCATAGAAAATGTGTGAAAATGTGCTTCTATTGAAAGAAATACATATACTATTAGAGCATGCATATTAGTTGCTTTGGGCACACTTGCATATGTTGTTTTAATTAATTATGCACATGCTAGAGAATATTCTCATGCATATTATTATAAATAATTAAAGCACATGTTTGCACATTCATGCTCTAGCTTAAGTTCACTTAGTAAGTCTAAATTTAGCTTAGTCTAATTTAGTTAGGCTATAGTTTGCCCATTGTACATGTCATGCACTTCTAGTTTTCATATCTCAGCTTAGTTTGCTAATTTTAGTTTGAGTTAGCTTTTTCTATTTTTAGATCAATTGCTTTCTATAAAAATCAATTGAGCTCTTCATTGTAATCCTACAATTATGTGATCTTGCAAATTGTAATCCTTTTTATTTTGAGGAATATAGAAATTTTTTTCTTTCTACCCTTGCTTGTGTAAGGTGTTTTTTTTAATGTTTGATACTAGTTGCTTGTGTCGCAAACTTCAACATGGTATCGGAGCACAGATTCAGCAAGTCCCTTCTCAAGATTTGAGGGTTTTATTTTCTCAAGAGTCTTGTTGGGTATTCAAGTTTATCTTTTTATGTAAATTTGAATTTGGATAATTTTTTTCCTATTTTTGGAGCTTCACGAACCTCACAATCGTGTTCACTGCATGTCAAAATCCTAAGATCAACTATCGTTTCATCAAAATTTGAACAATTTAAATTTTTGGTTCTTTATAGCTAAATGGCATGCCAAACGAGGTAAAATCTAGGGATCAGTGAAAATATGGGCATCATGGAGAAAAATAGACATCACCATTATGCTCAGAAGGGCCCAAAACCCTCAAATCGATATAAAATTTGTTGAAATCAGAGACAATAATTTTTTTTAGATTTTTTTGAAGCTATTTTCTTTACAAGGTGGGTCTGTATTGATGCTGACATCAACACTGGTGAAAATAAATCAGTGTTCAGCACACAAAATAAATCATTTGCAAGAAGCTATAATATTTTCAAATTTTTAATAAACAAAAAATTTTCAAAAAACAAATGGAAGATTTTTTTAATTCAAATGTGTTGAAAAGTACATAGAATTATAGACATGCAGACTCAACAAGTATGCAGGCCCACATGTTACTGATGGCACCTCCAAAATTGGTGGCATGACTAAATTTGGTGTTCTACTAAATTTATCTCAGAGGTTTCTATTTTTAGTTTTTGAACTGAAAAAAGTAGCAGT
The DNA here is from genome assembly GCA_018584345.1 of Thuja plicata. Taxonomy (NCBI): domain Eukaryota; kingdom Viridiplantae; phylum Streptophyta; class Pinopsida; order Cupressales; family Cupressaceae; genus Thuja; species Thuja plicata. Next base: position 1,320,966 of record MU224005.1, read on the forward strand.
TGGTTTCTTGCCATAACTTTGTCATACAAGCTCAAAATTGGGCAAACAAGCTATCGTCGGTAAGATGATTTTGATGGAAATATAAATCTAGTGGTTTTTTTATTAGATTGTGTACCATTTTTGTGTACTAGGCCTCTAAAGTCAGGGTTCTTTTTTATGCTTCCAAGGCCATAACTTGAGCAAACAAACTCTATTTTCTGACTTTCGCACATCGTTGGAAAGCTCTTAGAATCCTCTACATAGATATTTGGTCTCCTTTTGAAGATTTTTTTATCAAGTATACATTATTATCATAATTATTTATTTTTATATTTCATGACTATCTAGTTGAAAGAGGGTTTTTGTAGCTTGTGGTCGGTAGCTTCTCTTGCAAATATTTAGTATGAAAATTCAACTCTATCTCCTTATCCTTTTTCTCAGTCTGGTGAGTCTTCCTCCAAGACAAAGAAGAAGAAGTGAGGTGACCCTTACAATTTTTGTGGAAAGGTAGGACATATAGTGAATAGTTGTTGGCCGAGACTAGAATCTTTAGAGGGGGCCATGCACCAACATCACATTTAAGCTCCTCAGCCTTCTTCAATATCATAGGGAGACAAAGGTTGTGGTATTTATGCATGGGCCTTGCCTTCATCTTATTCTTAGTGAAATAGAGTTTCAGTGGAACTGTCAAGCCTCACCTTTTTCAACATTACGGGGGGGGGGGGGGGGTGCTCTATTGTTTTTTTTAGTTTTTCCTTGGTCCCACAGTTGATCAGTTCTTCAGACTATTGGCACATGTATTTTCAACTAGCACTTTGTTCTTACATGGTTGAGTAGTTTCATTTGGGTCAATGGTACAGATTCATGTACCGTCTACATCTTTGATTGATAGATGTTTTACCTTTTTTTGACATCTTCTCATTGCTTGAGTAGTGTCATTGAGAGAACTTGTGTAGATTATTGTCTTCTATATCTTCAGTTGACAAATGTTTTTCCTTTTTTTTCCATCTACTCATTGTTTGAGTAGTGTTGTTGGGGGAACTTTTATAGATTGATTTGGATCACCATCTTGGTTTCAAAGGAGATTCTTCATTCACCACTATGACGATTATCATTCGATAGGTGTCCACACTTTTCTTGTGTCCCAAATTAGGTTCTTCTACACTTCATGTAGTTGCATCTCTCACTTTTGGAGAAGAGTTTTTTCCCATGTGGTTTTTCTCCTTTTTCTCCTCTTTGAGAGATTTTCATTGTACATGGGTACCTAATTAAGCCTTTGTTATTGGGACTCATTCATGCATTTCATGCATAGATTTTTTTCCTCTCCCTAAGTTTCACTTAAGGGGTGGGGAGGTGTTAGACCATGCATATTAGTTGCTTTAGGCACACTTGTATATTTTGATTTAATTAATTATGCACATGCTAGAGAATATTATCATGTATAATTAAAGCACATATTTTTGTGCTCTATCTTAAGTTCACTTAGTAAGTTTAAATTTATCTCAGTCTAATTTACTTAGGCTCTAGTTTTCACATTATACATGTCATGCACTTCTAGTTTGCATATCTTAGCTTTAGTTTGCTAATTTAAGTTTGAGTTATCTTTTCTATTTTTAGATCTATTGCTTTCTATAAAAGTAATTAATCTCATCATTGTAATCCTTCAATTATGTGATCTTTCAAATTGTGATCCTTTTGTTTTTTAGGAATATGTTGGCATACCTAATGAAAATATGATGCAAGGAGGGATGGATAACCAAGGCCCAAGGCACTCCCAGCTACCAAACCAGCTTGCAGATACAACTTGAAAGCAACATACATAAAATGGGAGAGAAAGAAAGAAGAACTTTATATTATTTCATCAAACATTATACATGTTTGGTTGTAAGGCCTTCCCAGTTATGGCCATGTACATTCAGATCTTTATAGAATAATCTTCATACATGTGAGGTCACAGACCTGTGATCCAAATCTTCTAACATTTCACTCCTCAGAGCTGCCTACGAATTGTCCCCTAAATCTAAGAACAGAAAAATAATATGTACAAGATTCCACTAAAGAGGTTGACACCAAAAATCCTAAAGATCCAGCATAGGAAACATCAAAGAACCATATTCAAGTCCACATGCATCCCAATGAGAGACCCCAACATTAATTACACTACGGAAATTAAATTCACACATCGGCCAGAATATACAATGTCTAAAAACTAACTCGGTGAGAAAGACTACAGATCAAAAAGACCAGTCAATAAAACAACTGAGTAGTCAAGAACAACCACCGAGACCCCATCACTGAAGCTAGCCAAGATAAGTAACTGATCCTGAGTGGTGAACCAACAAGCCTTCAACCAACCAAACAAGAGAAGTTACCAAGCACTTCAACAAGAATTCTCCAACAAGCTACCAAACCAAAACAAACATATTTTTGGTTGATACAAGATTGCCAAGAACCAAAGATGGTCCTACATCAACCTAGAGTTAAAATAAATGATTCTCCTAATCATGGGTTAGGTACAACCTAAATTGAATCCAACTTAGATTGAGAAATCCAAGTAGAATCTTCAACTGGTATGTTCTTCCACTTTACCAGATATTCCATGTAATCTTTTACTCTTGTACTTCTGCCAAGTCTTTGTTTCAAAATCTTCTCAACTTCTTCTATCTGTTTCTCAGGATTATCACTCGGTACTGTCACTTCTTAATCATATTTAAGATACTCATACAAGTCTAAAATATTGAATATAGGTGATATATACATGTCATTAGGTAACTCTACTTCATAAGCATTACCGTTGTCAAACCTTCTCAATATCTTGCAAGGACCAAATTTATTCATCTTCAAATTACCATATGTTACAATAATAAATATATCTTTCTTAAAATGAACCATAACTACATCACCAACTTCAAAAGTCTTATGTTTTGTTGATCTATCTGCACTATCCTTGTATTTCTGATTACTCTACTCCAACTTATATTTCACTTCCTCATGCAATATCTTCATAACCTCAAAAAAAATTTCACCTGCATCACTCCTCTTTTCTTCTCCAGCAATATCTCTCAAGTCTGATATACCTCTCGGATGTGTGCCATGAACAATCTCAAAAGGTGTCTTTCTAGTACTTCTATTTACTAAACTATTATATACAAACTCTGATTGTGCCAACATAAAATCCCAATTACTCGATGTGTCTCCAACTAAGCATCTCAAGAAGTTACCCAAACTTTGGTTTACAACCTCTAGTTGTACATCAAACTATGGATGAAAGGTAGAACTACACTTCAACTCAGTGTCCAACTTATTCCAAAGTGTTTTCCAAAAATAGCTAACAAACTTACTATCTCAGTCAGAGATGATACTCCTCGGTAATCCATGCAATCTGACAATCTCTTTGAAGAAAAGATATGTTATATGCATTGCATCTAATATTTTTCTACATGGTATAAAATGTGTTATCTTGGAAAATCTATCCACAACAACAAATATGGAATCATTACCTCTTACTATCCTCGATAAGCCAAGAACAAAATCTATGTTCATATCACTCCAAGGTTTCTCAGGAATATAAATCAGTGTATACAATCCAATATTCTGACTTACTCATTTTGTAACTTGACAAACTCCACAACTTTTCACAAATTTTTGAACATCCTTATACAATTGAGGCCAAAAATACATTTCCTTAAGTAAACTCAATGTCTTATCAATTCCAAAATGTCCAACCAAACCACTACTATGTTTTTCCTTAATCAAATTAGTTCTCATTGATCCACCTTGTATACATAACTAAATACCTTTGAACAACATATCTTCTTGAATGAAATAGTATTTGTACTTACTCAATTGATTTGTAATAGGTGTTTTTCACACTCTCCATGGCTCAAAAAAATTAGGTTCATTTTCATAGAAGTGCTTCATATCATCAAAACCAAGAACCTTAATTATCAATTTGGTCAACAAAGATCTTCTTCCACTCAATGCATCAACAACTTAGTTAAAAAATCCACTCTTATGCTTTATCACAAATGTGAAATTCTACAAATACTCTACCCATTTTATATTTATCTAATTCAACTTATTCTAACTACCCAGATACTGTAAAGCCTTATGATCAGTATACAACACAAATTCACTCAGCATCAAATAATGTCTCTATTTCTTCAGAGCTTGAACAATAGCATAGAATTCTTGATCACATATAGAATATTTTATTTTAGCATCATTCAACATTTCACTAAAGAAAACAACAAGTTTACCTTCTTGAGTTAACGCAACTCCTATTGCACTGCCACTTTCATCATATTCAACTTGGAATACCTTATTGAAATTAGGTAGGGCTAACACAGGTAATTCAGTAACCTTTTGTTTCAAAGTCTCAAAACTCCTATCAGCTCCATGTGTCCATTGGAATTCTCTTTTGTCTCCTCTCATTGTCTCAGTCATAGCATTACAAATAGAACTGAGATTTTTGATGAACTTCCTGTAAAAAATTGCCAATCCATGGAATGATCTTACCTTACTCACATTCTCAGGTGTAAGCCAACTAATTATAGATTCAAATTTCTCAGGATCCATTTTCAAACCATCTATTGAAATCACAAAACCTAAATACACAAGTTCTTCTTTCATAAAGGTACACTTTTTCAAATTAATCAACAACTTTTCCTCTTTCAATATCTGCAACACTTATCTTATATGTATCAAATGCTCTTCTCTAGTCTTATTGAATATCATAATATCATCCAAGTATACAATCCCACAGGTATTCAATAATTTCTTCAAACCCTCATTCATTAGCCTCATAAAAGTACTTGGTGCATTAGTTAAACCAAAGGGCATAACCAACCAGTCATACAAACCTTCTTTTATCTTGAAAGCAGTCTTCCATTCATCACCTTCTATGATTCTAATCTGATGATATCCACTCTTCAAATAAATCTTTGTAAAATATTTTTATTCACTTAAACAATCCATTATATCATCCATCCTTGGTATAGGAAATCTATACTTAACTGTGATCTTGTTGATTGCTCTTGAATCAATACACATTCTCCACTCTCCATTCTTCTTAGGTACTAACACTACTGGTAATGCACATGGACTCAAAATTTCTCTGATCAAACCCTTGTTCAATAACTCATAAACTTATCGGTTGAGTTCCTCACTCTTGTTTGGTGTCAGTCGATGTGGTGCTTTATTTGGAAAAATAGCTCTAGGAATCATACCCATACAATAAATAATATCTCTCATCAGTGGAAAACCATCAGGTACATTTTCTAAAATGATCTCCTTGTACTCGGTGAGAAATTACTCAAATTATTCAATAACTTTATCTTTTGTGTTCTTACTCAGTTTATAGGAATCAAAACATAACATACATCATTCCTTTTCAAATCCTTAACAAACTATCTACCTTCCATCAAATAATCTTTCACAGATGTACATATCTCACCAACATATCCTTCAACCAAAGGTAACAAGATGTTATTCTTACCATCAACCCAAATAGAATATTTTTTCACTCTTCCATCATGTATAGCATGTCTATCATATTTCCAAGGTCTACCCAATAAAATGACAACAATCCATAGGCATAATATCACACAATACCTTATCATAATACTTTCCAATTTTTAGATTCACAAAAAATTGTTCACTCACCATTAATGTATGCTCATCCTTGATCCATGAAATCTAATAGGGATTTGGGTGCTTCATTCTTTCTAACTACAACTTTTTGACTATCTCCTTCAATGCCAAATTCTTCGAGCTTCCAGCATCAACAATTACCTTCCAAACTTTCTCTGCAACTTTGCATCTTGTCTTGAAATTTTTTTTCCTTACAAGATCTTTCTTATTATTCTCACTCCATAATATTCTTATAACAATTAGGTTTCCTTCCTTTTTAGGTTCATTTGGTGAGTCTTCTTGCACCAAAGCATTTATGCTACTACCAACTTTCTTGCTTGCATGTGTACACTCAAAAGATCTATGTCCTTTTTCACCACAATTGTAAGAAGTCCCTTGGAACCCTCTTCTACTATAACCACCTTGGTAGGATTTACCTCTACCTCTTAATGAATTTCCACCCTTCCACTCAGTCTTACCCTTGTCTTGATGTGTGTCTTGATTTGTCTTGTTGGTGCAGAGCACAAGCCTTGAAGATGAATGGATAACTCCATCTTGTTTTCATTCTTCACAGATGTAAAAGTGCCATGATATGTTCTCAATTGGTTTTACTTCAATTGTTCAAACTAGGTCTCTTTTGATCTTGTCACTTATTGACCAACTTGACATGAATAAGGATACACACTTGAAATGTATTGGAGTTTCATTCTCAAGGCAATGTGGATGTGTTGTGATGGTTTATGAAGTCTAATATAGGAATTGAATAAGTTATAGCCCATTTGTGTAGGCATTTCACCCTATTTGGTGACATATAAACCAAGGGTGCATATAGCCTATAGGGGCAATTAGTCTTTAGTATCTAGAATAGGTTGTTATAGCCTTAAAATGGCTCATTACATGATCACAATGTGATTAGGAGTGGTTTTGAAGTGGTTTCTAGG
>MU224005.1:1328275-1343753 GCA_018584345.1 Thuja plicata
GGGATTGTTAGAGGAGGGTAAAAGACATCTAACACCATATTCCATTTGATAAGTTGTTTGGAGATTTTGAATGTTGTTGCAGGATTTCATGTTGAAGAGGCCTACAAGGGACAACTAGGTCCATACTGCTTTGAGACCGTACAGAAGTGTTGGAACCCAAATTTTGGGTTAATTGCAGTGGGGGAACATCAGTGAAGGTGTTCAAGTCATTGGTTTTTGTTGGTGAGTGCTCCAAGTTGCTGCTGCCCTATTTGGCCTAGTTAAGGGAAGGTGTCCCTAAACAAGTTTTTGAGACAAAGTTTGTTTTGCTATTCATTGTGTTGGAGGAGTGAATAAACCTTGCAAGAAGGTTGTTAGCATTGCTTGGAGGATCCTTTGAAGTCTCCTAAGGTTTGGACAGGTGATTTGAACAATTGGAGGTCCTAGAGGCATTCTAGGCAGGTGACTTGCTTCTGGTGTGTTACTCTGCATCACTTGTCATGATCAGATCTACTATTTTCACCATAAGATCTACCTCTGTTAGTAATAATTGAGAGGAGGGGTGAATCAGATTCCTTAAAAATTTATCCTTTAAACTTTAATCCAACAATAAATACACCTTAGATTATTAAGCCCCTACAAGATGCATGCCTTGAAATACTTTGAAATAATTAACTGTCTGTCGGTTTACCTTGTCTGTCCTTATTCTCCTTGATTACCGATAAGTAGTAAAACTTATTTACCAATGCTCAGTAAATATGTAGAGTATACCAATCAATCCAAAAATACATATGTGAAATGTAAAACAATACAGTAATAAACCATACACACATAACACATGGATTTTAACGTGGAAACCCTGTTAAGGGAAAAAACCACTGGGAGCGGTACCCCAAATTTTCACTCTTCTGCAGTGAGCCCTGTTAAGAGCCAACCCTGTTAAAATTTACAAACACACTGTTAAGTGTGACCTTGTTAGAGGATTTTTATAGATAGGTTGTCACTTAGTATCTGGCATCTATTTTGCTACCATCCTTGAATCAACCTCCTTCTTAGACTGTCAATAGGATTTAGGAAAATCTTGCTACCATCCTTGAATCAACCTCCTTCTTAGGCTGTCAATAGGCTTTATGAAAATTCAATTATACTTTCATGAATCAACCCTTTTGGTAATTTTTTAGGATATACCTCAATTATAAAAGATTGTTAAGTCCTGCTCTGTTAAGAGACTTGATGCTTCAATGGTTAAACTGAAACATTATGACCTATTTCTAAAGCAACTTTGAATTGCAGATTTTTAGATCTATTTAAGTACAATACCTCTCTGATCAATGTATCAATTAAATTCCTTTGTTCTCCACACTTTCTGCTCTGTGATGTGCTTCACTGTTCGTCGATGTCTGCAAAATTCTTTAGCTCTCCCTTAGCTTGATTGATCAGGACTGTATAAAGTTTATCCTTCACCAGTTTCTCTTTTGCATCTTCTTTCTATTCACTCCCCTTCTGTGTATCTAATTGCATGCGGAAATGAATTATGCTTGTCTCTTATATAGACATGATATTCCTTAATTCATGATTCTTTATTCTTGATTCTTGGTGTGAAAAACAATCCAGCCAATTTGATTTACAACTTTAACTCCTGATTTTTCTCATAGTTATCTTCTTGCCAATAGTATAAATATTCTTTAAATCAATTACTTACCTATGGTCAAATAAAACAAATAAAACAACCAGTTAAGTCTATCCTTAAGCTTTTCCAGCTAGATATTTTGTCATTTTCTGATCTCTCTGTTTCGTCAGTCAATTCTGCAGTTCGTCATCGGTGACAACTACCAGTTCCATCGGTGTAACTTTAGTTAGCTTCAGAATCTCTGTCTCTCAGGCATCATTGGATTTTTCTCGCTGGGCAACTCTATTTTTAGCTCGTCGGGCAATCACTATCTTTTTCTCGTCGGTTATCACTGTGACTTTGTCTCTGTCTTTACCGATGGTGTGCACTCTATCGGTGTTGTCTGTCACTTAGTGAATACTTAACTTTTATGCATTGTAGAAAGCATAATCTTTGTTCCATTGATTCTCTGAAGTCTTTGGCATTATGTACATGACTATACAGATGATATCAAGTTGACATCAATGACAATACAAACCATTAACTCATTTAATGTCTTGCATCATCTTCAACTTAACATTATCAAACATTCAATCAGTTACATGTCATCAATCTCTCCCTTTAGGATTGATGGAAACATACTATATTATCACACTATACTATTTCTAATACAATATGAAATATAATTATTCAGATTTAGCAAATTACCAAATAGTTTCTTTTGATAACTAATAAAATTGTCTGACCGCCGGTAAGCTCTGTGTTAGCTTAGATTTTATTCTTGAATATTTCTATGTTTCTTCTTCTAATGTGCTGTGTCCTCTGTTGGTGTCAATTTCTCTCTTTTGACTGTTCTTCTTCTTTGATGTCTCTATCTTTTGTTTGCAACTTTTATACAAATTCTCTCCCTATGGATATGATCTCTCCCTGTTTGGAGTAATCTGATAATGAATAGTTTCTGATGATAATATGGATATATTCTCTCCCTTTGACAACAATGTCAAACAAATATTTTACAAATATCTAACATTCACGTCAAACAATTTTCTTCTATCCATAATATATTCCTTGAATTTCCCTTATCCATCAGCAATACAACAATATGCTCTTGTGCTTAGTTATGATATATACCTTTCTATATATAGATGTAGCTTTGAAGTTCATCTTTTGCTTGCGTCAACAAGAATGATATTCTGATAATATATAGGCTGATGTAGCCTTCAGTCTTTTACTGACTGGTAGACATGGGTTTGACCCCTAGTCTCTTTCCTAGGTACTCAAATGTATCCTTGTGCAGTGGCTTGGTGAAGATATCAGCCAATTTTTCTTTTGATTTCACATATTCAAGTATCACCTTTTTGTCTTGAACTTGTTCTCTTAAATAATGATACTTGATGGCAATGTGTTTAGTCTTTGCATGCATGACTGGATTCTTGGAAATGTTTATTGCATTGGTGTTATCGCAATAGATAATCACTGGTTCTGTGATCTTCATATGCATACCTTCCAGCAACTGTTTGATCCATGCAATATTTGAGCAGTTTACAACAGCAACATATTCTTCTTCTGTAGTAGACTGAGAGATGCATCCTTGCTTCTTGCTAATCCATGTGACTAGTCTATCACCCATAAAGAATGCTCCTCCAGTTGTGCTCTTCCGGTCATCAAGATTTCAAGCCAAATCGGCGTCGGTAAATACTTTTAGTTCAAATTTGCCTTCTCTTCTATACCATAAGACAAATTCCTCATTATTCTTCAGATATCTTAGAATTCTTTTCGCAGCAGTCATATGTGATTCCTTGGGGTTAACAGAAAATCTAGCAACAATTCCTATTGCATGTGCAATATCTAGTCTAGTGTGTACAACATACATGAGTTCTCCTATCATTGATCTGTACAGAGTCTGATTTACCTCTGTTTTCTTATCTTCCTTTGTTAATTTGCATCCAGTAGCCATCGGTGTTCCAATAGGTTTGGAATCTTCCATCTTGAATATTTTCAAGACCTCTTTGATGTATTTGGACTATGTAATAAAAATACCTTCACTTTGTTGATGATCTGTAGACCAAGAAAGATCTTGATCTCTCCAAACATAGAAATCTCAAATTCTTTGCTCATTTCATCAGCAATGTTTTGCATAGCACATCATTGCCTCCAAATATGATGTCATCAACAAATATTTCAGCAATCAAAGTGTTTGCATTAGTATCTTCTTTCAAATAAAGATTACTATTTTCACTAGTCCTCATGAATCCAATACTTATTATATAGGAATGAAGTCATTCATACTAGGCTCTGGGAGCTCATTTTAATCCATACAAGACTTTGTGAATTTTACATACCATTTTCCTCTTGTCTGGATCCACAAACCCTTCTGGTTTCTCAATGTATACCTCTTCTTCAAGTATTCTGATTAGGAATGCTGACTTGACATCCATTTGATATACTTTGAATCCTTTGTATGAAGCATAAGCAAGTAGGATTCTTACTTCTTCTAGCATAGCAATGGGTGCAAAGGTTTCTCCATAGTCTATACCTTCCTCTTGTGCATACCCCTTGCATACTAGTCTTGCTTTGTTCCTTGTGACTTCTCCATTCTCGTTCAGTTTGTTCCTGAATATCCATTTTGTATCAATGACATTCTTGTCATCTGGTCTTGGCACAAGTGACCATGTCTTGTTCTTCTCAATATGTTCAATCTCATCATTCATAGCACTTGTCCATTCTTCATTATCGAGTGTAGGATTAATATATTTTGGCTCAAACTCACAAATTAAGCAATTTGAGTTTAAAGACTTACTTCTTGTTCTTGTACCAGCTTTCTTATCTCCTATGATCTAGTCCTCTAGATGGTTCCTTCTTACATATATTGCAAGTATAGGTACAAATCTTTGTATATTAGCTTGATCTTCATTACCTTGCACATTATTTTGATCATTATCCTGATAGTTGGTAACAACATTCTGACCGTCGGTTGCAACATTCTGTTGTTCTAGATTTAAACACTGTTGCTAAGGTAGAGTTATGGGTTCTTCACAATATACAAACTTCTCATAGTCTTCTAGTTCTTTTGTGATTTCCAACTCATTCTTTTCTGCAAATTCATCAATCTTCACATTTGCACTTTCAACTATTTTGTTAGAAGTCTTGATTAGACATTTAAGAGCTTTGCTCTTGGTAGAATACCCCAGAAAAATACCTTCATCACTTTTGGCATTAAGATTTCCATGTCTATCATCTTTTAAGACATAACATTGACTACCAAAGATGTTGAAGTAACTTATATTAGGTGTTTTACCATACTATAGCTCATGAGGAGTCTTCTTTGTGTCTTTCTTCAATTGTACTCTGTTAAGTGTATAAACAGCAGTGCTAACAGCTTTTCTCTAGAAGATCTGGGTGATGTCCTTCTCTATCATCAGTGTTCTTGCACAATCAACTATTGATATGTTCCTTCTGTCAGCAATCCCATTTTGTTGTGGTGTTCTTGGTGCAGAAATGTGTCTTTTTATACCATGCTCATTATAGAAATTAGTGAATTCATCTGATATAAATTATCCTCCTCTATCTGATCTCAAACATTTCAGATCCTTACCACTTTGTTTTTCTACCATAGCCTTATACCATTTAAACATCTTGAATGCTTCAGATTTTTCTTTTAGAAACATGATTGTCATCATTCTAGAGTAATCATCAACAAAGAGAATAAAATATCTATCTCTAGAATAGCTCTTTGTCCTCATAGGTCCACATAAATAAGTATGGACTAATTCTAGAATGTCATCAGATGTATGGGTTTTAATTTTGAAACTAGACTTTGTCATTTTACCTTTTTGATAATTTTGCACATGATGTTGTCTAGCTTTGTCATTGTCGGTAAGCCTCTTACACTTTTTTTTCTTATTTTTATCATGTTGTCAAAATTCACATGACACAATCTTTTGTGCCACAACCATATGTCTTCATTTCTAGTCATTAAGAAAGTGGGATTAGTATCATTCAGATAGAATAAGTTACCTTTGGTCTGTTCACTGGTACCAATCAGTTTTTCTAATTCATTGAAGATCTTTGCCTTCTTGTTCTCAGATGCTACTCTGTGACCTAAATTATTCAACTAAGAAACACTCAATAGATTATAATTCAATCCTTTTACCCAATAATAATTTTCACATTTAATCAGGTTATTCAGTATTATTGTTCCTTTACCTTCAATTTGACAAGGTGTATCATTTCCCATTCTTACTAGACCACCATTATAATACTCAAAAGTATTAAAATTTTCTTTGTCACTAGTCATATGGTGAGTGCAGCCACTATCTATAATCCAGACATCATTCTTACTAACCTTAGATATGAGTGTAGTTTCTTCATACCTTTCATCTTCATCTGAATCATCCTTCACAGCTACAAATATCATCTCTATGTCATCATCAGGTTCGGTGTTAGTATCTTCATCTTTGCAAGCTGCTAGGTAGCTAGCATTCTTGCCTTTATCCTTGTAGTCTCGGGTATCCTTTCTTTCTGATCATCAGTAACCTCTTTAATCTTTGTTATCACCTCTATCAGACTTATTCTCAAAAGATCTATCATCACTTCTATCATCTTTTCTTCTGTTAGGACATCTTGCAACAAAGTGTCCAATTTCTTTACAATTAAAACATACAAGTGGTAACTTGACTTTGTATTTACCTTTGCCTCTTTGTATTCTTCTGGCCATAAGTGCTTCTATTTCATCTAGATCTTCCTCTTCACTTTCACTTTCACTGTCTCTTCTAGATGAGAATCTATGATTGGATTTGCTTATTTTCATAGAAGACTTAAATGCAGACTCTAAACTTGGTAAGACACTATTGTCAAAGTTATTCATCTCAAATGAAATCAGTCTACCAATTAGGCTATCAAGACTAACTTTATTGTTTTCTATTTCTCTCATTTCTTGAATAGCAGAGACTCTAATAACATATATAGGAAATAAGGTTCCTAAGATTTTACTTACCACTGTCTCCTCTTCAAGTGTACCTCCAACACCTTGTATAGCATTGACTTCTTCTTTTATTCTTATGCTATACTATGTTATGTTTTCATGTTCTTTCATTCTAAGATCATTAAAATTTCCTCTAAGGATTTTTGCCTTGGCTCTCAGAACATTTGTATCACCTCCATGTACAAGCTTCAGTTTGTCCCACATTGTCTTTGTAGTTTTTCAGTCTTTGACATCTTCAAATTTAGCATCAGAGAGTGAGGAAGAAAGCTCTATAACCATGTAGTTATTCTCATGCTTCACTCTCAATTGATCTACTGTCAATGGTCCTATAGGAAACACATATTCATTATCTAAGTATTGAGTAATATCATTGCCAATACCTGATAAGTGGAGTCTTATCCTAGTTTTTCATGAAGCAAAGTTGTCTTTGTTCAACTTGTGCACATCTCGTCTGTTCATCTTGTGATCTTTACTTAGGTCTTAAAACCTTCCTTCTAAGCACACAAGCTCTGATACCAATTATAAGTAAGAAATTATAGGGGGGAGTGAATTAGTGGCCTTAAAATTTTATCCTTTAAACTTTAATCCACCAATCAATACACCTCAGATTATTAAGTCCCAACAAGATGCATGCCTTGAAATACATTGAAATAATTAACTGTCTATTAGTTTACCTTGTCTGTCCTTATTCTCCTTGATTACCGATAAGCAGTCAAAATTATTTACCGATGCTCAGTAAATATGCAGAGTATACCAATCAATCCAAAAATGCATATTTGAAATGTAAAACAATAAAGTAATAAACCATACACACATAACACATGGATTTTAACTTGGAAACCCTGTTAAGGGAAAAAACCATTGGGACCGGTACCCCAAATTTTCACTCTTCTAAAGTGAGCCCTGTTAGGATCCAACCCTATTAAAGGTTACAAACACACTATTAAGTGTGACCTTGTTAGAGTATTTTTATACATAGGTTGTCACTTAGTATCTGGGATCTATTTTGCTACCATCCTTGAATCAGCCTCCTTCTTAGACTGTCAATAGGCTTTAGGAAAATCTTGCTTCCATCCTTGAATCAACCTCCTTCTTAGGCTATCAATAGGATTTATGAAAATTCAATGCTACATTCATGAATCAACCCTTTTGGTAATCTGTTAGGATATACCTCAATTATAGAAGACTATTAAGTTCTGCTCTGTTAAGAGACTTGATGCTTCAATGGTTAAACTAAAACATTATGACCAGTTTCTAATGCAACTTTGAATTGAATATTTTTAGATCTATTTAAGTACAATACCTCTCTGATCAATGTATCAATTCAATTCCTTTGTGCTCCACACTTTCTGCTCTTTGATGTTGTACTTCACTGTTTGTCGGTGTCTGCAGAATTCTTTAGCTCTCCCTTAGCTTGATTCATCAGGACTGTATGAAGTTTATCATTCACCAGTTTCTCATCAGCATCTTCTTTCTATTCACTCCCCTTCCATGTATCTGATTGCATGTGGAAATAAATTATGCTTGTCTCTTATATAGACATGATATTCCTTAATTCATGATTCTTGATTCTTGATTCTCGGCATGAAAAACAATCCAGCCAATTTGATTGATGGATTTAACTCATAATTTATCTTGTAGTTATCTTCTTTCCAACTGTATAAATATTCTTTAAAATCAATTACTTAACTTTGGTCAAATAAAATAAATAAAACAACCAGTTAAGTCTATCCTTAAGCTCTGCCAGCTAGATATTTTGTCATTTTCTGATCTCCCTATTCCGCCAGTCAATTCTGCAGTTCATCATCGGTGACAACTGCCAGTGTTGTCAGTGTAACTTCAGTTAGCTTCGGGATCTTTGTTCGTCGAGCATCATTGGATTTTTCTCATCGGGCAACTCTGTTTTCAGCTAGTTGGGCAATCACTGTCTTTTGCTCATCGGTTATCACTGTGACTTTGTCTCTATCTTTACCAATGGTGTGCACTATGTTGGTGTTGTCTGTCACTTAGTGAATACTTGACTTTTATGCATTATAGAAAGCATAATATTTGTTCCATTGATTCTCTAAAGTCTTTGGCATTATTTACATGACCATATAGATGATATCAAATTGACATCAATGACAATACAAACCATTAACTAATTTAATGTCTTGCATTATCTTCAACTTAACATTATCAAACATTCAATCAATTACATGTCATCAATCTCTCCCTTTGGCATTGATGGCAATATGCTATATTATCACACTATACTATTTCTAATACAATATGAAATGCAATTTTTGAGATTCATCAAATTACCATACACTTTGTTTTGATAACTGATAAAAATGTCTGACCGCCAGTAAGCTCTGTGTTAGCTTAGATTTAACTCTTGGAGCTTCCTGTGTTTCTTCTTTTGATGTGTTGTGTCCTCTGTTAGTGTCAATTTCTCTCTTTTGTCTATTCTTCTTAATTGCAACTTTTATACAAATTCTCTCCCTATGGATATGATCTCTCCCTGTTTGGAGTAATCTAATAATGAATAGTTTTTGATGATAATATGGATACATTCTCTCCATTTGACAACAATGCCAAACAAATATTTTACAAATATCTTACATTCATGTCAAACAATTTTATTCTATCCATAATATATTCCTTGAATTTCCCTTATCCATAAACAATACAACAATATGCTCTGGTGCTCGGTTATGATATATACCTTTCTGTATATAGATGTAACTTTGAAGTTCATCTTTTGCTTGGATCAACAAGAATGATATTCTGATTATATATAGACTGATGCAGCCTTCAATCTTTTACTGACTGGTAGACATGGCTTTGACCCCTAGTCTCTTTCTCAGGTACTCAAATGTATCCTTGGGCAGTGGCTTGGTGAAGATATCAGCCATTTGTTCTTTTAATTGAACATATTCAAGTATCACCTCTTTTTCTTGAACTTGTTCTCTTAAATAATAATACTTGATAGCAATGTGTTCAGTCTTTGCATGCATGACTGGATTCTTGGAAATGTTTATTGCACTGGTGTTATCACAATAGATAATCACTAGTTCTGTTATCTTCATATGCATACCTTCCAGCAACTATTTGATCCATGCAATATTTGAGCATTTTGCAGCAGTAGCAATATATTCTTCTTCTACAGTAGATTATCCTTGCTTCTCGCTAATCTATGTGACTAGTCTGTCACCCATAAAGAATGCTCTTCCAGTTGTGCTCTTTCAGTCATCAAGATTTTTAGCCCAATCAGTGTCGGTAAACACTTTTAGCTCAAATTTTCCTTCTCTTCTATACCATAATCCAAATTCCTCAGTATTCTTTAGATATCTTAGAATTATTTTCACAATAGTCATAAGTGATTCCCCAGGGTTAGCAGAAAATTTAGCAACAATTCCTACTACATGTGCAATATCTGGCCTAGTGTGTACAACATACATGAGTTTTCCTACCATTGATCTGTACAGAGTCTGATTTACCTATGTTGTCTTGTCTTCCTTTGCTAATTTTCATCCAGTAGTCATCGGTGTTCCAACAGGTTTGGAATCTTCCATCTTGAATATTTTCAGGACCTCTTTGATGTATTTGGACTGTGTAATAAAAATACCTTCACTTTGTTGAATGATCTATAGACCAAGAAAGAACTTGATCTCTCCAAACATAGACATCTCAAATTATTTTCTCATTTCATCAGCAAATGATTGGCATAGCACATCATTGCCTCCAAATATGATGTCATCAACAAATATTTTAGCAATCAAAGTGTTTGCATTAGTATCTTCTTTCAAATAAAGATTACTATTTTCACTAGTCCTCATGAATCCAATACTTATTAGATAGGAATGAAGTCATTCATACCAGGCTCTGGGAGCTTGTTTTAATCCATATAAGTCTTTGTGAAGTCTATATACCATGTTCCTCTTGTTTGGATTCACAAACCCTTTTGGTTTCTCAATGTATACCTCTTCTTCAAGTATTCCATTTAGGAATGCTAACTTGACATCCATTTGATATACTTTGAATCCTTTGTATGCAGTATAAGAGAGTAGAATTATTACTCCTTATAGCCTAGAAATGGGTGCAAAGGTTCCTCCATAGTCTATACCTTCCTCTTGTGCATACCCCTTGCATACTAGTCTTACTTTGTTCCTTGTGACTTCTCCATTCTCATTTAGTTTGTTCCTGAATATCCATTTTGTACCGATGACATTTTTGTCATCTGGTCTTGGCACAAGTGACCATGCCTTGTTCTTCTCAATCTGTTCAATCTCATCATTCATAATACTTATCCATTCTTCATTATCTAGTGTAGTATTGATAGATTTTGGCTCAAACTCACAAATTAAGCAATTTGAGTTTAAAGACTTACTTCTTGTTCTTGTACCAGCTTTCTTATCTCCTATGATCTAGTCCTCTGGATGGTTCCTTCTTACATATATTACAAGTATAGGTACAACTCTTTGTATATCAGCTTGATCTTCATTACCTTGCACACTAGCTTGATCTTTATCCTAACCATCGGTAACAACATTCTGACCGTCGATTGCAACATTCTGTTGTTCTGGATTTAAACATTGTTGCTCGGGTAAAGTTATGGGTTCTTCACAATATACAAACTTGTTGTAGTTTTATGGTTCTTTTGTGCTTTCTATCTCATTCTTTTCTGCAAATTCACCAATCTTCACATTTGCACTTTCAACTATTTTTTTAGAAGCCTTGATTAGACATTTAAAATATTTTCTCTTGGTAGAATACCCCAGAAAAATACCTTCATCACTTTTGGAGTCAAGCTTTCCATTTCTATCATCTTTTAAGACATAACATTGACTACCAAAGATGTTGAAGTAACTTACATTAGGTGTTTTACCATACCATAGCTCATAAGGTGTCTTCTTTGTGTCTATCTTCAATTGTACTTTGTTAAGTGTATAAACAGCAGTGCTAACAGCTTCTCTCCAGAAGATCTGGGTGATGTCCTTCTCTATTATCAGTGTTCTTGCACAATCAACTATTGATCTATTCCTTCTCTCAGCAATCCCATTTTGTTCTGGTGTTATTTTATACAGAAACCTATCTTTTATACCATGCTCATTATAGAAATTAGTGAATTCATCTAATATAAATTCTCCTCCTTTATCTAATCTCAAACATTTTAGATCCTTACCACTTTATTTTTCTACCATAGCCTTATACCATTTAAACATCTTGAAAGCTTCATATTTTTCTTTTAGAAACATGTCTATCATCATTCTAGAGTAGTCATCAACAAAGAGAATAAAATATCTATCTCCATAATAGCTCTTTGTCCTCATAGGTCCACAAAAATTAGTATGGACTAATTCTATAATGTCATCAAATGTATGGGTTTTTCTTTTGAAACTAGACTTTTTCATTTTACCTTTTTGACAATTTTTGCAAATGATGTTGTCTGGCTTTGTCATCGTCAATAAGCCTCTTACACTTATTTTTCTTATTTTCATCATGTTGTCAAAATTCACATGACACAATCTTTTGTGCCACAACCATATGTCTTCATTTCTAGTCATTAAGAAAGTGGGATTAGTATCATTCAGATAGAATAAGTTACCTTTGGTCTGTTGACCGGTACCAATCAGTTTTCCTGATTCATTGAAGATCTTTGCCTTCTTATTCTCAAATGCTACTCTGTGACCTAAATTATTCAGCTGAGAAACACTCAAAATATTATAATTCAATCCTTTTACCCGATAATAACTTTCAAATTTAATTAGGTTATTCAGCATTATTGTTCCTTTATCTTCAATTTGACAAGGTGTATCAGTTCCCATTCTTACTGTACCACCATTATAATACTCAAAAGTTTTAAATTTTTATTTGTCACTGGTCATATGGTGAGTGGAGCCACTATCTATAATCTAGACATCATTCTTACTAACCATAGATATGAGTGTAGTTTCTTCATACCTTTCATCTTCATCTGAATCATCCTTCACAACTACAAATACCATCTCTATGTCATCATCAGGTTCAGTATCAGTATCTTCATCTTTGCAAGCAGCTAGGTAGCTAGCCTTCTTGCCTTTATCCTTGTAGTCTCGGGTATCATTTCTTTCTGATCATTGGTAACCTCTATAATATTTGTTATCACCTCTATCAGACTTCTTCTCAAAAGATTTGTCATCACTTCTGTCATCTTTTCTTCTGTTAGGACATCTTGCAGTAAAGTGTCCAATTTATTTACAATTAAAACATACAAGTGGTAACTTGCCTTTGCATTTACATTTTCCTCTTTGTATTCTTCTGGCCATAAATGCTTCTATTTCATCTAGATCTTCCTCTTCACTTTCACTTTCACTGTCTCTTCTAGATGAGCATCTATGATTGGATTTTCTTATTTTCATAGAAGACTTAAATACAGACTCTAAACTTGGTAAGAAACTATTGTCAAAGTTATTCATCTCAAATGAAATCAGTCTACCAATTAGGCTATCAAGAGTAACTATATTGTTTTCTACTGCTCTCATTTCTTGAATAGAAGAGACTCTAATAGCATATATAGGCAATAAGGTTCTTAAGATTTTACTTACCACTATCTCCTCATCAAGTGTACCTCCTGTTGGTTGTATTTGCTATTTTGGCAGTTTTCCTGGTTCCTTGTCCTGCTTTCTGTATTCTGATGTGCTCAATTCTATTATCTCTTGTTCATTATGCCCTTACCAATGTCAAGTTTCAGGTTTTCAAGTCTAAACTTTGCTCAATTTGTAAAAACCTTGAAAACGCTTGTCTTTCAGAGTGTTAAACGTTAAAAGTGAACCCTAAGTCATGGCGCTTCTGTTTCAATGTTACTTTATCCATTCACTTAAGGCATGTGTTTCAATTGAATCACCTTGTCGCGATACCCGAGTGAATATTCCGTAAGTCTTCCCAACTTGGCATTTTCCTTTTGTCGCGTGGTCTCATTCAACTTCAGAATATTCCTTTGGCCTTCTGAGACTCAGCGATTCCTTTCATGTCGGGTAGTCGCAAGATAGTTATGTTATAAAACATTGTGAAGAAGGGACCCACTGCTTAGTCGGGTGATCGCGGGAGAATTTTAACAGTTATGAAAATGTCTTCAGACTTCGCGATTGCTTTCATGTCGCTTCATCGCCAAATGAAGCCAAAGTTAAAAGTTAAGTCAAGCCTTCATTCACGTGGTCTTGAAATGGAACAGCGGTTATAAGATTTTAGCTCAGACTTTGCGACTGACTGTCTATGGTTTGCAGTAAAGTATAGTCAGGATGTTGCCAGGACTAGATGATCACTCAGTTCTCCAGTATGCATTAAGTGAGAAAATGATTGAATGACATGTGTCATAAGGTGAGTGGATGTAAAAGGATTATCGCATGATCGCCAGATCATCACTTGGGTCAGCCAAAGGTAAGAAAATGCATTTTCACCATGTCTTGAGATGCAACCATGGTTAGTGATAGAGGCCCGCGACAAAGAGACTTAATGCAGTTGCCTAGTCACCTGATCTCAAAATCTAAAAAATGGCGGCAGTTTCTTTGATATGACAGTATGAATCACTCGGCAACCAATCACAAGCTTGTATTTTGATCACTGTGCAAAAAGAGTAGCTGAGATATAAGACAGATAATAAATCACAGTGTGACATGTCAGCTCTTTTAAAAATCATATGATTGTTCCGAGGATTCATTTTTGAAAATTTGATTTCCTGTCAACTTCATGCAACTATGGCTAGGTTTTTTATCAAGTTCACAGCATGTCGAATTAATGACAGAACTGTTGTTTCTGAATTATGAGCTGCGTACTCTGAATGATGGCTATAAGAAGTTAATGGTGCATTCATTTTCCTTCATCGTGTTTTCAGTTTGTAGAGCCCAAGTTGCTAAGTTTGCAGAAAGAAGAGGTATTTTGCTCAGTTTGCAGCATTCCAAAGTTCATTAGAGAGTTCTAAATTGTAGGAAATTGTGCAAGACAGTCAGCTAATCTCCGTGTTAGATTTGTTTCAATATTGGTTAGGAGAAAGAGATTCAGAGTGTTGCAAATATGAGTGGAGCTACGAGTGTGGCTTCAACAAGTGGAGGGAGTGGAGAGGAACATAAAGGAAAAGAAAGTTTCTCCAATGAATTTCTATGTCTCCTGCCTGGTTCAACGCAAAATAAGAAGGCCGATGCTAGTGTCCTTATTGATGATTACAAAGATATTCAAGATGCTGTGACTCCAGGGACAATAGGTTTCTCCCTTTTCACTTACTTCTATAAAAATTCTGATAAGCCCATCCCAATATCAAACCCTTGGACTTGTGGTTTGGCTAGGTTACTTGTTCCTGATGTCTTCATAGATGTAGACCTATTCTTAGACCTAGCCAATCACTATGATGTTTTTAAAAAGACCATCAAAAGGAATGATGGCACTGCCCTTTTAATCTTGAATAGGAACTCATTCATGTAGGCTTTTGGCCTATTTAGCACCATGTCCACTAAGATTGACATGAAAAAGCAGGAGAAGAGGTATAGTTTGAAGCCTGGTATTGCTAAAGGCTTGTTGCAGAAACACATGTTGAAAGAGGTGAAGAAGTACTTAGATCCTATGAATGAGCCAAATCCATATTATTATAAGGATCTACACTTCTATATTAAGTATAACGCTTATGCCCTATGTAGAGTACTAGGGATAGATGGAGATGCAGAGAAAATCAATTCTGGCATCTTAATGATGGTATTAGACTTGCAAGAGGTGCATTCAAGCACTAGCTATGACTATATTTAGCACATAATAGATGAAATGCATGAGGGTTTCATTGCAACCCAGAAAAAACTAAAGAATCCAAAGGAGAAAGAACCCAAATTCTTGTATTATTCGGTTCTAATGCATCTCCTTTTATACTTCAATTTTACAATGATGGATGTTCATAATCT
>MU224005.1:1347262-1369625 GCA_018584345.1 Thuja plicata
TGTCCATATTATTGATTCCTTGAAGAGTGAATCCATTAGGTTATCCCTCCTATAAGAAAAGGAAGAAGGATGAAAATCCTTGTATCACTGGTATTTGCTATATTTACAATCATAGTTTGTATGGTTAAATCTTGCATCTGGTTATGCTTGGTCATTTGCAAAGTGATTTATAAGTTGGTTTAACAAAGGTACATAGCAAATCAGTGTCCACATTAACACATACTATGTAAACAACAATCATAAAAGGTAAAACCTGCCTAAGTATATGTGGAGCTCAAAAATGAAGGACCTTATCCAGTCCTTAGCAATTAGGCTTCTCTTGTCTCTGAATCAATATTAGAAGGCATGGTGTTCAAGTAGTCATTTCAAGCACTGTGATTCATACAAGAAAAATCCCTAACACCTCCAACACCTCGTATAGCATTGACTACTTCTTTTATTCTTGCGTTGTACTGTGTGATGTTTTCACCTTCTTTCATTCTAAGATCATCAAACTTTCCTCTAAGGCTATCTGCCTTGGCTCTTAGAAATTTTTTATCACCTCCATGTACAAGCTTCAGTTTGTCCCACATTGTCTTTGCAGTTTTTCAATCTTTGACATCTTCAAATTCAGCATCAGAGAGTAAGGAAGAAATCTCTATAACCATGTAGTTATGCTCATGCTTCACTCTCAATTCATCTACTATCAATGATCATGTAGGAAACACATACTCAGTATCTAAGTATTGAGTAATATCATTGCCAATACCTGATAAATGGAGTCTTATCCTACTTTTCCATGAAGCAAAGTTGTCTTTGTTCAACTTGGGCAAATTTCATCTGTTCATCTTTTGATCTTTACTTAGGTCTTGAAACCTTCCTTCTAAGCACACAAGCTCTGATACCAATTGTAAGTAATAACTAAGAGGGGCGGCGTGAATCAATGGACTTAAAAAAATTTCCTTTAAACTTTAATCCACCAATCAATACAAGATTATTAAGTCCCTACAAGATGAATTTATTTAAATACTTTGAAATAATTAACTGTCTATCGGTTTACCTTGTCTGTCCTTATTCTCCTTGATTATCGATAAGCAGTAAAACTTATTTACCAATGCTCAGTAAATATGTAGAGTATACCAATGAATCTAGAAATGCATATGTCAAATGTAAAACAATAAAGTAATAAACCATACACACATAACACATGGATTTTAACGTGAAAACCCTGTTAAGGGAAAAAACCACTGGGACGGGTACCCCAAATTTTCACTCTTCTGAAGTGAGCCCTGTTAGGAGCCAACCATGTTAAAGGTTAAAAACACACTGTTAAGTGCGACCTTGTTAGAGGATTTTTATACATAGGTTGTCACTTAGTATCTGGCATCTATTTTTCTACCATCCTGGAATCAACCTCCTTCTTAGACTGTCAATAGGCTTTAGGAAAATCTTGCTACCATCCTTGAATCAACCTCCTTCTTACGCTGTCAATAGGCTTTATGCAAATTCAATGCTACTTTCATGAATCAACCCTTTTGGTAATCTGTTAGGATATACCTCAATTATAGAAGACTGTTAAGTCCTACTTTGTTAAGAGACTTGATGCTTCAATGGTTAAACTTAAACATTATGACCTGTTTCTAATGCAACTTTGAATTGCAAATTTTTAGATCTATTCAAGTATAATACCTCTCTAATCAATGTATCAATTCAATTCCTTTGTGCTCCACACTTTTTTCTTTGTGATGTTGTACTTCACTGTTCGTTGGTGTCTGCATAATTCTTTAGCTCTCCCTTAGCTTGATTGATCAGGACTGTATGAATTTTATCCTTCACCAGTTTCTCTTCAGCATCTTCTTTCTATTTACTCCCCTTCTGTGTATCTGATTGCATGTGGAAATGAATTATGCTTGTCTCTTATATAGACATGATATTCCTTAATTCATGATTCTTGATTCTTGATTTTTGGCGTGAAAAACAATCCAGCCAATTTGATTTACGGCTTTAACTCCTGATTTATCTCATAGTTATCTTCTTGCCAACTGTATAAATCTTCTTTAAATCAATTACTTAACTGTGGATGAATAAAACAAATAAAAAAACCAGTTAAGTCTATCCTTAAGCTTTGCCAGCTAGATATTTTGTCATTTTTTGATCTCTCTGTTTTGTCGGTCAATTCTACAGTTCATCATCGGTGACAACTGCCAGTTCTGTCGGTGTAACTTTAGTTAGCTTTAGGATCTCCGTCTGTTGGGCATCATTGGATTTTTCTCTTTGGTCAACTCTATTTTCAATTCGTCGGGAAATCACTGTCTTTTGCTTGTCGGTTATCACTATGAATTTTCTCTATCTTTACTGATGGTGTGCACTCCATCGGTGTTGTCTGTCACTTAGTGAATACTTGACTTTTATGCATTATAGAAAGCATAATCTTTGTTCCATTGATTCTCTGAAGTCTTTGGCATTATGTACATGACCGTATAGATGATATCAATTTGACATCAATGAAAATATAAACCATTAACTATTTTAATGTCTTGCATCATCTTCAACTTAACATTATCAAACATTCAATCAGTTACATGTCATCAACCTCTTCCTTTAGGGAATCTACCTCCTCTTGCTCTTTTCCTTTGTTCATATCTTTTGTTCAATTTCTCCTCAGCTTTTAGGGAAAACTGATATGCCTCTTTAATACTCTCCATCTTTACCAAGTTGATCTAATCTTGTATAGAATTCCTTAATCCATTCAGGTATCTTGCAATTATTTCCACTTCATCTTCAACATATCCAGATCTGATATCTAACCTATAAAATTCCCTAGTATAATCCTTTACCAAGCTATATTTCTATCTCAAACCTTGCATTCTCCTAAATAGGTTAATCTTATAATCACAAGGTAGAAATTTTCCTTTTAACTTGCTTATCATCTTATCCCACACCTTGACCTTGTCTTTACCCTTCTTCTTCTAATCCAATTGCAGATGCTCCCACCACAAGAATACATGACCTTTCAACTTTTTACTGTTAATCTTAACATTTTTCTCCTCTAATACATTCTCATACTCAAAGTATTTCTCCTTCTCTATTGTTGAGTCTATTTATTCATCAAAATACAACTTTCCACTATACTCATGAGGAGTAAACTGAGGTGTGGGCTTCAAACTTTTCAATTCTCACATGAATCTCTCTTCTTCCTTATCCATTACACATGCAGGTGCGGCTTCTCCTTGCAGTTCTTCAACTTCATCATCACTAACATCCTCAAGATGTGTTCCTCGATGCTGGGCTATCTCACTAGCTTCCAATCTTGCATAAATTTGTCTTAGCATATCAGCTAGACTTGGATATGCATTTCTTCTCCAATGAACCATCATCAAACCCTGTGCAATTGTAGGTCAGATCGCAACGTGCTACCATACAACAAATATCACTAAGGCTTACAAGAAGTAACCTCAGATCTCACCTGCACTCTTATACCACCTGACACAAGGAGGGATGGATAACCAGGGCTCAAGGCACTCCCAGCTACCAAATCAACTTGTAGACACAACTTTGAAGCAACAAACACAAAATGGGAGAGGAAGAAAGTAGAACTTTATATTATTTCATCAACCATTATACATGTCGGGCTATAAGGCCTTCCTAGTTATGGCCATATACATTTAGATCTTTATAGAATAATTTTCATACATGTGAGGTCACAGACCTGTGATCCAAATCTTCTAACTCTTCGCTCCTCTAAACTATCCCTAAGTCTAAGAACATAAAACTAATATATACAAGAGTCCACCAAAGAGGTCAACACCAAAGATCCTAAAGATCCAACATAGGAAACAAAAAAGACCTAGATTTAGGTCCACATGCATTCCAATGAGAGGACCCAACATTAGTTACACTACAGAAATTAAATGCACACATCAACCAAAAGAACCAACTTCCAAAAACTGACTCGGTGAGAAAGACTACCGAGCATACAGACCAGTCAGTGAAACCATCAAGACGTCAAGAACAACCACTGAGACCCCATCAGTGAAGCCAGCCAAGATAAGTAATTGAGCCTTAAAGATTAACCAACAAACCTTCAATCAACCAAACAAGAGCGATTACCAATCACTTCATTGAGTAGTCTCCAACAAGCTACCAAACCAAACCAAACATATTTTGGGTTGATACAAGATTGCCAAGAACCCAAGATGCTCCTGCATAAAAAGATAAGTTGAGTGTGTTATGGTATGTGTTTGATGTAGTTTTGATGATAGGTTAATTATTTATAATGTTTTCATTCATGTCAACTTAGTGTTTTTTGTTTGACAGTGTGCCTATTATGCTGATGTATGTTCAAGAAGTTGAATCCAAAGGTGTGGTAAGAGTTGGTGTGTGCCATCATAATGGAAGACTAAGTGATGTCTCTAGATGTTGTATCTATGAGCACACAGGTTTGATGATTGTGTCAAATATATTTGGATTTAGGTGCTATAGTTTAGGATATATTATCTTGACTATGTTATGGGGTTTTTGTTATGACCACATCATATTTAGTGACCAGAAGATAGAGTTTCAATAGATAGAATATTGTTCAATGAAAATTAAAATAATTTCTTAGAAAAATCAATCAGATCCTCAACCGGTGATGGTGTATCATGTTGTGGTAAGTGGTTATATGTTCCAGGGATCGTAGTGACTTTGTAGATTGACATGGATTGAAGATTTTGCATGTTTATGATTGTTATGATCAAATTTCTTGAAATTGTGCAAGGACATTGGAAAGTGTGTTGTGGTATGATTTTTATTTGTCAAATTGATGTGCGATGAATTTGAAGTTTGACCTAAAGTTATAATCAAATGTTCTAGATTGATAATATGTTTTAGGGTTTAAGGATTAAGTGAGAAAGATTGTAATATGTTTTGTAAGGCAGTTAAATACCCTAATAAAATTATAATGTATTTATATGCAAATTTTTGTATAATGAAAGTGTAGATCGTGGATGAGAAGCTGTGGTCGAGTGAAGAGAGAATTGTTTCCAGGAAGAAGAAGAATTATTGTGATTAATTGGATTTTAACATGTAGAGGAGACATGCTACACCTAGATCATTATAATTTTTGGTTCCTAATAGTTTATACAAGAAAATCCCTTAACTAGGTAAGCTTTAATAGGTTTGATTTGTAAATCCTTTAACCAGATGAATCGTTAAGTAGGGTTTTAAATCTCTTAAGAAAGTAAAGCTCCTAACAAGGATAGAGGTAAATCCCTTAACCGGGTGGCTCCTAATAGGGTCTTTCTCTTAACCAATAATTTGTAAGCTCCTAAAAGGGCTAATCTCTTAACCAAGCATACTTGAGAAGAGTGCAAAATTATTTGTGGGTGCCATCTCCACACATGGTTTTTCCCAATTGGGTATCCACAAGGAAAATATTGGTGTTATTGTGTTGCATGGTTGTAGATGTTTATCTTCAATAATCTTGGATTTATTAATACTAATAATTGGTATCAAATCTTTGGTCCTCTTTGTGGTAAGCCTAACAGCTTGAGGAAAAGATCCAATGATGAGGAAGGAACCTCCCAAGCTCACTAAAGACAATTACCTAGTATGGAGTGAAAGAATGGAGTTATATATAAAAGGTATGGGATCACAATCCTGGATGCATGTCATATCCAAGTATACCACTCCTACTGGAACTCTCACTGCAAATCAACTGAAGGAAAAAAAAGAGAATACTTGAGCACAAGAAGCTATTGTAAGTACCTTACCTGATATTGAATGTGTTGATATTCGCGGACTTGATGCTTCCTATTATGTTTGGGAAAAATTGAAAATAATCTATGGAGGAGATATTCATGTGAAAAAAACTAAGGAAGACAGTCTTAGAAGAAAGTATGATGACATGAAGATGGTAGAAGGAGAGAACATTGCACAATATGGACAAAGAATAACATAATTTGTTGGTGCTATCACAGGTGTTGGTGGAACTATTGAGGAAGATGTTGTGGTAAGTAAAATGTTGAGAACTTTACTACATGCTTATGCCATTAGAGTGTCTATTATAAATAAGTTAAGAACTTTTGATAGTGTTACTATAGATGGACTGATCGGTAAGCTTACTGCATTTGAGTTAAATAACTTTAATAATAATATTCTAAGAGTTGAGGCAGCTTTCAATACATTTATGTCAAATGTACCGGTAAGGAAAGGTAAAGAAATAGGTCATGATTCTAATTTCATTTCAAGTTACACCAAGGAACTTGAAGCTATCTTGGAAGATGAAAGGAAACAAGGAGAGTTTGAAGCACTAACACCAAAGAGATTGCCTAGAGGGACTAGTAAGTACAAAGGAAAGCTACCACTAAAATGTTTTCATGTAATAAGATTGGACATACTTTTGCTAGATTTTCTAGTGGTGAACAAAAGGATAAGTTCAGAATGTTTAAGGGAAAAGGGAAGAAACAATGCTATGTTGTAGTTAATGAAGGAGTTGCCAATGAAGAATTAGAAGATAATGAGGATGAGGAGATTGTATTAGTTGCACTCAAATAAGATCCATCACAAGGTGAAAAGTCACTGGTTTCTCACATGGAACATAATGATTCAAAAGTATTATAGATAGCGGGTGCTCACATCACATGATCAGTGACAAGAGTAAGTTAATTAATCTTACTAAGTTTGATGATGGTGTGGTAAGGTTTGGTAACAGTAAACCTAGTTTGGTAAAAGAAAAAGGCACTATTTCTTTGAATGGTAAGAGTAATACAGATGATGTTTATTTTGTGGATTGTGTAACACATAATATGTTGAGTGTAGGTTAGCTAAATGATGAGGGTTACATACTAGAATTCAAAGGAGGTATATGAAGAATAATTGGGAGCTTGGGTTATGAGATTTCTACTAGTAGGAAGACTAGAGGTAATTTATTCTATCTGAATAATATTGTGAAAAAATGTTTCGCTACAAAGATTGATGATAGTTTGTTATAGAATAGAAGGTTTTGTCATGTGAATTTTGATAGTTTTTATCGGAGTGAGTAAGACAAATGTAGTTAGGGGCTTGCCAAAATTAGTCAAGCCAAACAACATGATGTGAAAATAATGTCATTTGGGTAAGTTAACTAGTTCTACTTTCAAAAGCAAGTCTTTTTCATCTGAGAGCATACTTGATTTGGTGCATACTGATCTATGTGGGCCTATGAGACAAAGAAGTTATCTAGGTGATAGATATTTCATATTGTTTACTGATGACTATTCTAGAATGATGTGGGTAGATTTCTTGAAGGAGAAGTATGATGCATTCCATAAATTCAAAATGTTCAAGAAATTGGTTGATAAGGAATCAGGTAAGAATTTGAATTGTTTAAGGTCTGATAGAGGAGGTGAGTTTACTTCTCCAGAATTTGTTAAGTATTGTGAAGATAATGAAATCAAGAGACAAATGTCTGCACTGAGGACTCCAAAAAAAATGGTGTTGCAGAGAGGAAGAATAGAACTATAGTGGATGTTGCAAGGAAAATTTTGATTCAAGGTGATGTACCAAAAATGCATAGGAGAGAAGCAATTAGTATTGTTGTCTACACATTGAACTGAGTGAAAGTAAAGAAAGGAACCAATAAGACACCTTATGAGCTATGGTATGAGCACTCACCTAATGTTAAATATTTCAAAGTCTTTGGAAGTAGATGCTACATTAGGAGGGATGATTTCACAGGCAAGTTTGATCCAAAAAGTGATGAAGGCATTTTCTTGGGTTATTCTACTAAAAGAAAAGCATATAAATCTTTCAATAAGAGAACTAAAAAAATGATTGAGAGTGAAAATGTAAAGGTGAATGAATAGCCTAAGATATTCGCCAATTCAAGAAAGAAAATGATAGAGAATGATAGGGAGATTGTGTAAATTGAATTGGAAGTGCATGAACCAATAGAACAAAACAATGTGGAAGAAGTGATTCAACTGGCAGAAGAAGAAGTTCCTAGACTTGAACCGGTGATACCTAGGCATGTGAATATGAATCACTTTGCTAATCAAATTATAGGTGATAAGAATGTAGGTGTTCTAAATAGAAGAAAGCTTATAGAAATTACTTGTTTAATTTCAAAGTATTAGCCTAAGACAGTGAAGGAAGAAATCAAGGAAGAATATTAGGTAAAAGCTATGGAGGAAGAACATGATCAAATTGAGAAGAACGATACATGAACACTTGTTCCCAGGCCTGCAGATAAAAACCTAATTAGTACCAAATGGGTTTTCAAGAATAGATTAAATGAAGATGGAAATATGACAAGAAATAAGGCAAGGCTTGTATGTAAGGACTATGAACAAGAAGAAGGACTACATTATGGAGACACTTTTTCTCCAACGGAAAGATTGGAGGGGGTAAGAATTATACTTTATTATGTTTCTTATAATAAGTTCAAAGTTTTTGAAATGGTTGTCAAGTAATCTTTCTTGAATGGAATTCTTGAAGAAGAGAACTACATAGAACAACCCAATGGTTTTGCATTGACAAAGGAAAAGGACATGGTATGCAAGCTATGAAGGGCATTATATAAACTGAAACAAGCCTCAAGGGAATGGTATGAAAAGTTACAATATTATCTTATTCAGATTGGTTTTAGTATAGCAAGTGATAATAGTAACATGTATCTAAAAGGTGAATGAGATACATTGTTGATAGCTGAAGTATTTGTTGATGATATAACCTTTAGAGGAAATGAAGCGATGATTTTGGCATTTGTTGAAGAGATGGAGTTTGAAATTTCAATGATTGGGGAGATAAAATTATTTATTGGATTGAAAGTTTCACAACTAAAGAATGCTATATATTTCATTCAATCAAAATATATGAAAGAAGTACTGAATACTTTTGGTATGGATGACTCCAAACTGGTTGAAACCCCCATGGTAAAAGGATGTAAATTATCTAAGGATGATAGATCTGATGTAGTAGATGATATTGTGTACAGGTATATTGGTGCAAGAGCACCCCTCCTAAGGTCTATTAGATGTGTTTCAAAGGCCTAAGATGCCTTGAGGATCATTGGATTCATTGTTGATGTAATAAATCCCAATTGTGAGACTAGTTGGCCCAAGGTGCACTTAACAGCCTTGTGGTCAAACTTGGTCAAAGGGAAAGATTTTTATGGATTTTATTTTTTTAGGTGTCTTAGATTTTTTTTGAGTAAAATACACTCATTATGAGTCTCTAAGGGTCCTAGGTAGTTAGGACTTCAAAAATTGCAAAATTGTTGCAATGTTGTAAAAAGTTTCTTAGCAACTTTTGCAACCTTTTTATCAAAAGTTTCTCTAACCTCTCCAACAGTCACAATGGTTTGTAAATCCATTTTAGACATTGTATTGAGGAGATGTAAGACCATGGATGGTGAATTCAAAAGGTTGTTCATGGATGTGATATTTGGTGACAAATATTTAGAAGAATAAAATTATGTTTTTCTGTTAACTGTTTGGAATTTTTGTACTTTCCATACTATAATTGGATTGAAACCATTGGTGTTTCTTCATGGTGGTATAGTAGGGTGTTTTTTTGGTTCTAATGAAACTGTTCTAATTGGTTGGTATGGATTTTGAAGGAAGGAATCATTGTGTTTACTGAGACTATCAGTGAAACCCTACATTACCTAGGGTCTAAAGATGTGCCCCTAATTTGTAGCTCCACCATTGGATCACCATGTCCATTGGAGGAATATGAGTATGGGTAGGGATTGTTAGGATTATAGCAGGGAAGATGGAGAAGAGATTTTTTTTTTTTGTCACCAAACCCTAGCCAAGCATCCCTTATGTGCTCAGCTCCAAGTGACTAGAGTTTAATGCACAAGGCCCCATAGGGAGTGGCAAGAAACATTATAAGTGTGGGTTTTGTGTTCTTAGGAGTAGGAATAATTTCCATAAGAATTGGTTTGATTTGGGGAATCCATTTAGGATTACTTGCCTCAATAACTGGGCCTAATTAGCCCTATTATGTCTCTGGTCCATATAGGTGTTTGAGAGACTCAAGATTGGAGTCAGGAGTCAATTCTATAGAATTTGGTTTATCTCCCAAAAGGGTACTTAGAAGTGTGGTCTCTTAGAGAGTTCCTTTGAAAGCTAAAAGAGTTAAGGTAGAAAACCCCTCTTCTTATGGCTATTAGCCGAGCCTATCCTAGTAGGCCTAAGATGACAGATTTACAATTGAGATCATTAGGAATTCACTGAAGGTTATAAGTGATTCTAACTTGCATATATTTAGTTAGTGAAACCATAACTACTCCCTATGATGAATCATGCAAGGTTTGTGCATTTTCTCACGTGTGTGAAGGAGTTCTTGTGAGCATACTTGATGTGAAATTTGGAACATATTAACTCTAGTGTGGTTAGATTGACATGAAGGCTTTCTAGTATGTTGAAGGGAGTTGTGAAACCTTGAGGAAGGTTAATGTGTTTTCCCTAGGATTTCTAGGTAGGACTCAATAAATTAGCCATTTGTGGCTTGAGGTCTTGGGATATTATGAAGTGGTGGTTTAGGGTCAATTCCTACACCATAAGGCTCCACTCTGCATCAAGTGGTATCAAAGATTTGGAGAATCCTTAAGAGGAAGATTAGTGTATATGTCTTTAGAGGAATTAGGAGAAGAGGCCCAAGCAATGCCTCCAAAACTAACTAATATAGAACTTGCCAAGATTATGTAAGAGCAAGTAGAGAAGAATAGATGGATTAAGGTAGAACTAGAGAGGTTGAAGGGAAAATTTGATGGAAGGGACAAAGGATGATTAGAGAGAGATGAAGAACTGGAAGAGGATACATTCCCTAGGCAGGAAGAAGAGGAGATTCCTACAGAGCATAGGTACCTTCTAAATTATCTAAAGTTTGTGGAGAGTAGACCATGGAAATTAAACTAGATCTACCCATCTTTAGTGGGAAGATGGATCCTAATATGGTAATGGATTGGTTGGAGTCCCTAAATAGATTTTTTGAATTTGAGGAGATCCCTAAGAATCATAGGGTCAAAGTGGCAAAATCCAAGTTGAAGGGAGAAACATTAACATGGTGGAACTTCATCCAAGGATAAAGGGTGAAGGAAGGGAAGACTATGATCTCTACATGGAGTAGAATGGCTAATAAGGTAAAGGAAACCTTCATCCCAAAGGACTATGAAGTTCAAATTCATAAAAGGAGACTCAATCTAAGACAAAAGGAGATGGATGTAAGAGCTTACACTGAGGAATTTCAAAAGCTCAATATGAAATAAAAAACAATGGAGACTAAAAGTGAGAAGGTATATAGATATATCAATGGCATAAGGATGAACATTTAGGATTAATTGGATCTCTTGAACCCTCACATAGTGCATTGTTGTGATCAATTAGCATTAAAGGTTGAAGAAAAGACAAAGAGAAGACATGATAAAATAACATAGGTGGAGGAAGAAATGGCAGAGGTAGAGGAACACCCAATGGAAGAGGATAGAGTTTCAAACCTCAAGGTGAATCTAGTCAAGGAGTCTCTCAAGGAGAGAGTAGTTTCAAAGGAAATTATAGAGGAAGGAGGTCAAATATCAGAGGTAGATTTGGAGGAAGAAATAGGGGTCTCTTGAGATGTTTAAATTGCAATCAAGTGGGTCATCATACCACAGATTCTCAGAGAACACAGGGTGAAACACACAAGGAGATAAAAGGACACAACTAATCCAAGAGGATGCTCAAAGTGTCAACTCATCATCCAAGGAGTTAGATCCAGAAGAAGGAGTGTGCTTGATGATGAGGAGGACTTTGTTGAAGGTCCCTGCAACCCAAGAGCCACCCCAAAGGAAGACCATTTTTAGAACAAAATGAAAGAGCCATGGTAAGGTGTGCAAAATTATTGTTGATTCATGTTGCACAGAGAATATAGTGTCTAAAGAAATGATTGAAAAATTAAATTTTAATAGGATTCCTCATTCTTACCCCTATAAAGTGTCTTGGCTTACAAAATGACAATAAACACTAGTTGATGAGAAAGCATAGGTAAAGTTTTCTATAGGGTAATATGAAGATATAATACTATGAGATATTGTAGACATGGATGTATGTCATATCTTGTTAGGCCACCCTTGGAAATATGACCTTAAAGCCCAACATGATGGGATGAAAAATACTTATTCTATCACTCTGGATGGGACTGACTATACCATGAAACCAATAATGGATCCTAAGTTTGATAAACAGAAAGAACCAATGATTATATTGGTTGGAGAAAAAGAGATGGTAGAAACCATTAAAGAAGTGGAGATAGGTTATGCTCTAGTACTAAAACATAAGGAGAAAGTGGAAAAAGAAAAAGCTCATAATTTACTGAAGGAGATGAATTGTTGGCAAGATATAAAGGTGTTTTTGCAGGAGACCTACCCAATTCCCTCCCACCCTTAAGATACATATGTCATCATATTGATCTAATACCTAGTGTATATCTATCAAACAAAGCATCATATAAGCTAACCCCTTATCAAAATTTAGAGATTTCACTGTAAGTGCGGGAGTTGTTGAACAAAGGGATAATACAAAAGAGCATAAACCTGTCTGCAATATGTAGTGTGCTAGAACCCAATAAGGATGGGAAGTGGAGGCTCTACACTAATTCCAAGTCTATAAACAAGATCACAATCAGGTATAGGCTCCCTATACCCATAAATGAAGACCTATTGGATCAACTAGGGGGTGCATGTTTCTTTTCCAAGATAGACCTTAAGTCTGATTATCAAAAAATCATAATTAGACCAGGAGGTTAGTGGAAGACAACTTTCAAAACATAAAGGGTTTGTATGAATGGATTCTAATGCCATTTGGTCTCAGTAATGCACCAAGTACATTCATGTGATTGATGAATGAAGTACTCCATGATTTCATTGGAAAATTCATATTTTTATACTTAGATGATATACTTATTTTCAGTAGGTAAAGGAAAGAGCATTTGGATCATCTTAATCAAGTTCAAAAAAGATTTCATGAACATCAATTAATGATAAATTTGGAGCAGTATATTTTTATGCAAGAGGAGTTAACATATCTTAGTTTTGTTATTTAAAAGGGGTTATTAAATATGGATCTAAAAAAGGTGAATGCAATCCTAAGTTGGCCAACCCCAAGGACACCAGGAGAAGTTAGAAGTTTCCATGACTTAGCAACCTTCTATAGTAAATTCATTAAGAATTTTAGTATGATTTGTGCACCATTGTTGGACACCATCAAGGGAGGTAAGAAAGTTAAGTTTGAATGGAGTACAAGAGCTAAGGAAGCATTTGAGTATCTTAATAATAGGGTAGCACAATTTCCTATTTTGACACTTCCTCATCTCAATAGATTCTTTACTATGGAGACTGATGCAAGCAATCTAGCCATTAGGATAGTGATCAATCAAGAGGGAAGACATATTACTTTATTTTTAGAAAATCTTAATGAGGCTAAGAAGAAGTATAGAACTTATGACTTAGAACTCTATGCAATGGTCCAAGAACTTATAACATGGAGACATTACCTTTTTCCCAAAGAGTTCATTGTCTTCACTGATAACTGTGTGTGCTAAAAGTTGCCTTCTTACTTGGCAGTACACTTCAACATAGTCATTATACTTTAGTTGCATATAGGAATAAATATGGATTCATTCATCTTGCATGTCTGAAAGAGTCGACCTGTTACCTTCTAGAAGGCTGGAGTATGAGCTTTCTCTCAGATCATTGCAAGCCCAATGACTACACACTAACCTAAATGAAGGATTTAAAAGCTATGCTAAATGACCTAAGATGATTATGCAAAGTGCAGATTTGAGGTAAATCCAATCTACTTAAGATTCAGTTTTAGAAGCACTAAATGGAATGTAAGATATTCATTTTAACAACACCAAATTCAAAGTGTGCTCTATGGTTAGATTTGCATGATTGCATAAAATTAAAAACAATTAAAGCAAAATGAGAAAATGAAAGAAAGATAAATTGTAAAATGTAGTATAATAACGTTAATCAAAAATTAGGATCCTTTGTGAAGGCAAAGAGTTTCTCTTTTATAGAAATCTTTATTGAATTGACGGTCAAGATCAAACAAAAAGAGTGGCTCAAATTTGATTGAAGAAGCACAATCCATGTGCAAGTGATTCGATTGGTCGAGAGAGTCAGTTGACTGAACTGACTAATCAGTTACTTTGGAAACTTCCATATTCAATTTTCAATTAACTGAAATGTTTCCAAAATGATAAACAGATGAGAATTAATTAACTGAGTGGAACCATATTGTTTCCAAAATGATAAATCAGTTAACTAGATTCAATGATGTCATATGCATTTTTAATAGATTAATTGATTTTGAATGCACATTTATGTTTTTATAATTAATTTGAATCCTTTTTTATTTAATTGATAACTTTGTAATTTTTATTTAAATAATATGTCATAATATCAATTAAATAATTAACATAAGATATATTTTCCAATGTAATGTGATTTTAGGAATTAATTAATTAATCAATTAAGATGATCGATTAGGACCTAGGGTTTAGGTTAGATCAGTTTGAATTATATAATTGCATGTTTGAATTAGGACTTAGGGTAATCAAGATTAGGGTTTCTTGATTAATTGCTGAGATTGGGGGTCTAGGGTTTAGATGACCATTTTTAAGTGATTACATTTGCTCCTCTTTGAATTGATGTATGATCAGCACATTGATTCAAAGACCTATTAGCGAGAAGACCCATAATAGTTTGATTTGAAGCGATGAAACCATTCTTTTGAAGAAAAAGACTGACTTCAAGCTTGATTGGGGGAATATTGATCCAAAGATATGAAAAAGAATGCTCAGTTTGATTTGAAGTGATGAAACTGAACATCTATTAATAACTCTTAAACCTTTTTTATCAGTTTGAACAAATAACTATTTTGATATGAAGTGATGAAACTGATTACCGTTAAGAGATTATGATTAGCAAGAAAATTGACTTGATTTGAAGTGATGAAGCCAATTTGATCAATGTATCTGGTTTCAATAATGAATATCCTGTATAAGACCGATCTTGTATGGTTTTGAGTGTATTCACCATTGTATAAGACCATTTATTAGGTTGCCTTTGATTTAAGATAATCTCAACTTGATTTGATGTGATGAAGCTGAGATTCCCCAAGCGATGGGGTTTCTTTTGAGGATGTGATCATTGGAATGTTGATGTCCTGGTCCTGCCCCCTCGAGAGTGAAATTGAAATATGGCTAGGTGCCCTAGTGATGAGAAGCAATTTGATTGATTAGACAATCTAGGAAGAAACTGATCTGATTAGAAAGAGGTCCCACATGGTTAGGAAACAATATGTGATTGATGAGAGGTCATGTTTGACCAAGATTGACCAAAAGTAAGATACATAGATTGATAAGAAGAAAAGCATGAAAGATTTCTATTGGTTGCGCAAGTGGTCAAATTTAGATTTCAATTTTGATCCTGAAAATGGAATCAGGATAGTTGAATTAGCGAGGGGTGTCATGACCACTTGACGATGAGAAGACTAATCGATTATAATCTTAGATCCTTCACATTGGAGAGAGATAAAGTTATTATGTTGATTTCAACACCATGCAGATGTAGATGCAGATGCAAGACTAACATGAATGCACCCTAAGGTGTAGTCACTGAGCTTTAGCATTGAAAATTTTCATCATTGAGCATTTTGGAACATCGGAGTCGATACAATCCTTACTGGTGCCACTGTGACCATAAGAATATGAATATGACTTTTATCAGATAAGATATGGGAAACTAACATAAGCATCGAGGCACAACAGCTAAGATGACCTGAACATTGTTTCCAGTTGATGTTGCAAGAGTACACCAATATCGAGGCATTCAAATCCAAGATAACCATGAGTGTGAACTTGCGTAAACAAATAGAGAAATAATAGTCAAGGAGATAGTTCCGACCTCACCTTGGCATACAAATCAATAGGATCAAGGGATGTGAGGTTTTTATGCCTTAGTGTAGAAGCTCTTAACACATAAACCCAGTTTATTTGATGTTGATGGATCATCAAGACCACACCAACAAGTAGTAGACAAAGAAAAGATTAACAAAATCAATGAAAGAAAACAACATATAAATAGAAGTTCAGCATACTTCAGCCAATTTCAAAGTGTTCGCATGTGTATATGTATGAGGTGTTGAGAAACACTGTTGTGCTTGTGAGTGTTTTGTATTTGATTGCTATCCATATGTTGTTTACATTTGTGATATCCAATGTGTGTTAAGAAACACAGATGTGTCCAAAGATAGTGTTAAGAAACACTGTTGATTGTGGTGTTGAGAAACAACTTTTTGCATCAGTAGCAAGTTGTCCTTCATAAATGACAAGATTACTGACTTTGGTGTAAACGATGTGATAAAATTGGGGACCCATGCCCCAAGTATCAAATGATGATGAATAACTTGACTAATACTATGAGGAAAAATCCAATTTGATTGCCCCTAGGTTATGATTCTTGATCGATTTCAAGCCAGGAGGGTTCTTAGAAGAACCAATGTCACGAAAGTGACTGAAAGATATGTACAAACTGAAGCAAAGGATTGATGCCAAGATTGAGCATTGATAGATGGAGCACTAAGTACAAGAAGCACCTATTTACTAGGTTTTCACGTACTTGGTAGAGATTCTGTGTTTGCTACCATGGCACCTGTTTACTAGGTTTTCACCAAGGCACCTTTTCTTCTTTTTCAATTTTTTTTTGTATTTTTCCATTTTTTGATTTTTTTTTATTGATGCATCAAGGAGCCTATTGCTAGGTTCTCACCAAGATGATCATTTTTTAGGACTTTTTGCAATTTTTAGATTTTTTTAGGATATTGTACATGGTACTTATCAACAAGAATGCCTTAGGTGTAGAACTTCTTTAGATGGAGAGTGTTGATGGGCTCTCAAATCGGCTCTCCTTCAAGTGTGGAGAGTCAATAGGCTCCAGAGCTAAATGCTACAGTAATGATATAAGGACCCAGCCAGTTGGGTTCAAACTTCCCCTTCTATTCTCTATGTGACTGATTACAGGGATTTTCTCTCAACACAAGGTCTCCCACTTAAAGTTCTCTAGGTCTGACTTTATTGTTGTATCCTCTTGACATTCTTATCTGATAATCTCTAAGGTGATCAAAGGCTACTTTCAATGTTCATCTAGCAACTCTAGTTCTTGGAGTCTCAAAACTTTGTATCCTTCATCTGGTACAAGTTTGCACAAAGAAACCCTAAGAGATGGGATTTCTACCTCTAGGGATAAGACTACTTTTTCCCCATATACCAGTGCAAATGGGGTTTCCCCTGTAGGCATTCTGATGCTCATTTTGTAAGCCCATAATGAAGGATTGATCTATAGGTGCCAATCCCTTCCAGACTTGTTAACTGTACAATGTAAGATTTTCAACAAATTTTTATTTGAGGCCTCAACTTGTCCATTACCTTGTGGGTAATAGATGAAAGAACAGTGTTGTGTGAATTTGAATTTTTCACACAACTCATCCATGGTGTTGTTCTTAAATTGTCCTCCATTGTCAGTGATAATGGAGGTGGGTATGCCATAGTGACAAATGATGTAGTTCATAATGAGCAGCAAGACATGTTGTCATGTCGCATTAATGAGCAGGACCACCTCAACCCACTTGGTAAAATACTCAGTAGCTATAATAATGAACTTGTGTGCATTAGAAGACAAGGGGTGAATCTACCCAATGAGATCAAATGTCCATTGTTTAAAGGGCCAGTGTTTTAAAAAAGGAATGAGCTCCCTTGCTGGAGTGTGTATAATATTTCCATGCAGCTGAAATTTCTTACAAGTTTTTACAAACCTAATAGATTCTTTCTCCATATCTGGCCAATAATACCCTTCTCTAAGTAGTTTTCAGGCCAGAGTCAGACCGTTAGAATGAAAACCACAAATTCCTTCGTGGACTTCAGACAATGCATTTTTAGACTCTTCTTTTTCTAGACACCTAAGTGTTATTCCTTGCATACCCATCCCTACATTTTGTAGGAAAAATGTTGGGTCCCCCTTTTTTTCACTTTTTCTCTTTCCTTTGTTTTCTTTTGTTTCCTTTGTTTTCCCTCCAGGCTTTGCTTCCATGAGGGTTGTCTTTCTTTTTCTCTTGTCTTCTTTTATCTTTGGGAACCAGTCCCAGAGTTTGTTTGTTCTTTTGAGTCAGCTGGATTCCAGACTCTAGGATTCTCTGCCATCATGTCTTCTTTTACCAGAAGGTGTGGCTGCATGGAATCCCTTGGCCCAGAGTTCAAAGGTTTTCTTGTCCCGGAGTTTGTGAAAATAATGCAACACATTTTTACCCTAGCGGTATAAATAGGAGTTACCTGTCATTTTCACATTTATCACGATCAAATACTTACAGAACTCAGAGCGATTTCAAAGGTGATTAAACAACAAATTACTTGTGCTTAATGGTTAATTAAATAGTGATTTGCAATTCTTTTTGTGGTCACTCAAAGGTTAACTCATTGCAGAGGGCCTCTGTGCTCATCTTCCTCATGTCCCTTGTGTTTCCAAGTAGGCCTTCAACTTTTCCCTCTCTGGTTTCTATTCTTTTGGTTCTCGCTTATTTTGTTTGGTTCTCCATTTTTTTTCTTTCGCTTTCATCTCTGGTCATGTTTTCAATCACCTCCTGTTGGTGGGTTGGCTCTGCTAGAGGGTTGTCTACCCTTTGTGTAGTTGTAATTTAGGTGTAAATACTTTGTATATTTCAGTAGGTTTCTGTTTAAATACCTCTATAAGTCTTTGCATACATTTTACATTGTGTAAATTTCTATTTGTGTCTATATATATGTCTATTTTGGGCCAGCTTGCGAGTCGTACTTTAACCCTTGCCTATGCTTTAGCTCTATACATTTCTTGTACATTCTGCACTCAGCCTAGTAGCAAGCTTGTCACACTCTGTACGTCAGAAACCCCAAATGTTGAGCTCGTCTGAGAAAGATGGTTGCCTAGTTTGAACTCAGCACTTTGCTAGTTTAGCCATGGTAGTTTTCTCTCTCCTATGTCAAGTTAGTCTTAATGATGGGTTAAGTCTCCCATGCATGCATTTGAGTCTGGCCCAAGTGGCATTCTTTTCCTCACGTGTTTAGAAATTTGTCAGCATAAATGCCATAACTCCCATTACTGCATGGCCATGTGACACCCCCACGTCAGCCTAATACAGCTCATTTCTGGTCCCATCACTAATGGTTAGTTTTTTGAACTTCAGGTCTCGGGTCTTCATTTGGCCCTTTGTTCCATTTTCATCACATGTGTTGGAAACCCTGGAGGCCCAGGAAGAGGTCAAATCCTAAGTCACTTTTTTTTTCATATGTATATCTCTTTTCAGGGTTTGACATGAGCTAACAATTCTTTTAGGCACATGTGTGATGCAATGGTAGGATCTCTGAAATCCATAATAACGCTTTGTTTCACATAAATACTGACGGTTGTCTTGCCTTGCAGGTTGCTAAAATACCGCTCATTAATCATGTCAGACGCTTCTACATCAACTCCACCCGGGAGCCCAGATATCTCCACCACTGTTGCCACCCAGGAAACTGTCAGGACAAAGGCCGAGAAGGCCCTAGAAAAACTCCCATTGAAAATGAAGTATCGGAAGGGAGACGCCATTGCGGGATCAAAGATTGATTGCAAACTTCAACTGATCACTGACATTAGTGTTAGAATGTGGGCAAAAATGCAGGCCCTGGTGAAAATAATGTTCATACAACGGATAGTCAAAGATCCATTGGCCAGCAATGTGGGAAATTCTAGGATCCTCAAAGTTTCTTGCTTCCCCTACTCCGTGTAAGCCCTGGAGCTCATTCTCACTCTTGCAGGACACTATAATACAGCTATATGGGCCATCATGCTTGCCGCCCCAGTCCCAACTGGATAACCAACACCTAGGATGTCTCTGGATGCTGTGATCTTTTAGGTGGGACTAGGAATTCCCTAATTTGATGATGTGGCTGTCCTCACCTGGGCGCTTGCCTTAGAGGAATTTCATAAATTAGAACACATGGCCCGGTAATATCTCAACAATAAATGGCTTAAGGTGCCAAGGAAAGACTTCATAAAGATGAAGCTAGAAATCCACCAGACTGAATTTAAAGAAAGCATACAAATGGGGATTATTGCACTATGTAGGTTCTTTAGACAACCCCATGCCCAGGAATTCTTGGCATGGATGTACTATTTCCTATTGGGCATCACCTCTAGCGAGCAGAACTTCAATTGGGCCACCATTGTTGCAAATCATGTGGACTCCCAATTTCTCCAGGTCACCAAGTATTCCAAATTCTACATGACATCTTATGTTCTGCAGGCTCTAGCACACCAATGCCCCATCACAAATGGATTACTAATAGCACGTGTACTCAGGATTGGCCCGGGCCACAATTCTCCCTGGGATTATTTCCCACAGATCCAATGGGAGGCTAGTTTCTTCAACTTTTATTGAGTGAATGATGCCTTCATCTACTACAACCTCCTCACACCTACTCGAGATGTCAGATACTAGCTCTCTAAGGAGGCAATGGACTTGGTCAGAACTTATGGCCATTATTATATAAAATTCCAATAGCATAAATACATTTGGGTGATCACCTTCTCTGGGAAACCCTATTTATTGCCCAATCATTATGGGGATAAAATAATCCTTCTAGAATATTGTAGGTAGATCCTAGACCTGCACACCCTCTTAACAGTGAATAAGGTGACAAATGTCTCCTTCGCAATCACTTGTGAAAATTACTCTTGTAGTCTGGTCGTGGAAAAGGAGGCAAACAATGAGCTAAGAAGTTTCAGACTGTCAGAGTTTTATCTGGAGTGAAATAATTTTGATCTACTAGGAAAAATAGCAACGACCCTTCCCTGAGCATCAAAGCCTCACGAATATCACATGGAAGACTTTTGGGAAGACTACAAGGATGAATTTGAAGTCCGAAATTGGCATTTCATCTGGATGACAATGGGAATGATAAAGAGGCTAAAGCCTTGGAAGTTCTCAGATGACTTTTCAGATACTGGGTCCACAGTAGACCTACAATACAAAGAAAAATTAGTAGATAAAATGGCCCTCCCTCCAGTGGATTAAGATGCACAGGAGGGACCAACAATAGAGGACCTCACCCACAACATGATTGAGCATAGTCATGCATATTTTAATAAGGCATGCCTAAGGAGTCCACGTAAAGTTGGCCCGTTTGTGCAGGGTTCAACTTCTGGGGCTGAACCTCCTTGTAGGGTGAAGACAGAGGAAAGAGGAAGGTAGGGACCCCGTCTCAAGTCCCGACCACCACTCCTATAGTGGAGAA
Organism: Thuja plicata; assembly: GCA_018584345.1. Taxonomy (NCBI): domain Eukaryota; kingdom Viridiplantae; phylum Streptophyta; class Pinopsida; order Cupressales; family Cupressaceae; genus Thuja; species Thuja plicata. The sequence continues at coordinate 1,368,557 of MU224005.1, forward strand.
AATGTAGCAAACACTAGCAGACTCCCAGCAAATGAAAGAAAAGTTAATCACCTATTTGGCCACCCTGACCATTATGACCAGACCTATCCACCCTCCCACTTCCCCTTTCACTTGCAACATTAATGGTCTGAGTAATAGGGACCGGGGCAAAGGAAGACTAGGCAACCATGTTGGATGCAGGGCCCCCATTGGTAACAAGGAGGAAAAAGAAAAAGACAACTGATCCTCAGCCAAAGGTGGAGCTGGAGCTTGGGATTCCTAGCATCCCTGAAATACAGATTATCTCCATAGACTCTCTAGAGCTAGACAATCAATTCGAAGATCCCCTAGAGACCTCCCCTCCGCATGATGAGTTTCATGACATAGTTGGGACGGATGAACTGGTGAACTTACAAGGGGATTTGAGGAAGGCAGTAGAAGAAATAGCTGCCCAAGAGGAAGTGGTGATTCCTCTTGAAAACCAAATTTTGGAGAAAGAAGCTTCCCAAGAGCAGGAAGTTTGGGTAGAACCAAAAAAGGAGCTTGAATGGACGAACATCTATGACATCCTGGAGATACAGGTGCCAAGCACCATGGAGGAAAGGCAAGTACAGGACAAGCAACCGGCATCGGCTGAGGGAACTGGACCTACAGGAACAACCATAACCTTAGCTGCCATGCTCTAGACATTGCCTCCAAAGAAGGTAATATTCAATTAGGTAGTTTCAGTGGCCATGTTGTTGAACTTTTTCTAGATACCTCACCTGCCTCCAGAAGATATTCTGATAGGAGAGAACATCCTTGTAGACAAGGCTAAAGAACAATAACAACAACAACAAAATGAGGGGTGTAACCACTTGAATTTGGTCTATCGCAACTATGGACCCTATTTACCCTAAGTATGATCATACTAGTGATTATGTCCAAACGACCCCGTTATTGCTTGGCATAATCGATTTAATGTCCTAGGTGATTTTTATCACTGATTTATATTAACTATTATAGCCATACAATTCAAATCAATTTCGACCAGTCAAATCAAATCAAAATCAAATATGGCTATAGTATTTAATTATAAAGGAATTAAATA
>MU224005.1:1383034-1424665 GCA_018584345.1 Thuja plicata
TTAATGCCTTAGGCATTAATGGCTCTTACATATTCATTTATGAGTCTCCAAATTCATAAATGAACCTTGTCCCCCCTCTCTCTCTCCCATTCTTCTATAAATAGAAGCCTATTTTGAGAGCAAATAAACCTTCACCTTAGATCAAAAATATATTGTTATGCTCTTAGATTCACTCTAGACTCACATTTCATCTATCATCTCAAGCTAGTTTATTGTTTTCATTTCATCTTTTAAAGCTAGATTGCATGCTTTTTCATATTTTTAGTCTAAATTTAATTCAAATCCTTCATGCTAGAATAGTATTGGTCACTGATTTGTAGCATATTCTGAGGGCTGATATGCAACTAATCACACTTTTTCTAGTTACAAGGAAATAGGCCGATATTAATGGTTTTTAACATTTTATCTAACCATTTGAACTAATGCAATGACCTATTGAGTGTTTGTGTTGTTTTCAACAGGTACCCAAATATACACACACAAGGGGCAGCAACCCGGGAACACCGATGCTAAGCCTGACGCTGCTAAAGATGTGGACACCAGGGTGGATGATACTAATGCCACTAAGGTGGATGATGCCGATGGACCCAAAGATATAGGAAAAAAGTCCAAAGGGGCTCAGAATATTGGGGACGTGCAACAGAACCCCAGAGGGGATTCACAGGATCAAACTTTGGCAACAAGGCCACCCCTACCACCACAATGGATGGTGGATTCAAGAAAAAGGAAGGACCTAGTGTTGGCCAAGGATTTTCTCTCTTTGGCAGAGATGATGGTGCAAGTGTGAGATCTCCCTAAGGTGAAGAAATCCCAGACAATCCATACCCTCTAGACTGGGTCGGGCAGAGATATAATTGCGATAGTCGCAACAACTTCCCCAGAGGTAGATACGGTGACAACAAAGGTCAAAGAGTATACAATCACAGAGATATCTCTGGAAAATAGGAGAAATCAGGGTGAGTTAGACCTGCTGAAAGAAGCAGCCAAGGTGGTAGAAGCCCACTATGAAAAGGAAGCCCAGAAGTTCAGGGCATAAAAATATAAGAACGCAAATCTTGTCAAAATTTTGACAGAGCTCACCCATCCCATCAATTCCATCCCTTTGGAAGCTTCCTCATCCAGAGCACTGCTCCCATAAGGTGACATTGATGCACTTAGGAGTATGAAAATCAAAGCACAAGCGGGTGATGATTGGATATAAGAAAAAGTAGGGAACTTTTGGCATTTCTTGGTGACCACACTCCCTGACCTATAAGCAACCGAGAATGTGTTGCATCAAGATAAAACTACCATTACCATCTGGGAGGGAGTGGTCAAGAAATACGAGGCTTGGATAGATGAGTTAGGAGAAATCATGAGCATCAGGGAGGAAATTGTCTCCAAAGCTAGAATTTTGGGAGAGGAGTCCTTTGATTTTGTCTAGACCCAACACTCTAGACTTGGTCTCACATTAGAGATAACCAAGAAACTGGTAGGGGCCCTATGGGACAAGGTGCTCGAGATTGGTTATTCTTTTAATTTATACAAGGCATTCATTACAAGGGTTTGAGGAGTTGATCCCTTTAGTACTAATACATGTACTCTACAGGAGTATGTCGTAGGGAAATTTTATGAGCTTATGGAAGCTTGATACTAGTCCCTGGAAGAAATTGATGGAGTGGAAATGTCTTATATATCTCGCATGGTGCTCCAGGGTCATGAAACTGCAAAGATGGCCACTGAATTCAAGGAAAAAACTCCAGATTTGGGTGAACAGGTGTAGGTAGCTAAATACCATCGAGAAAACCTCAAAGACATCGATGAAGATGGAATCACCCAGCTCTTGGAAATGTTCAATAACACTAAGGAACAATAAGGTTCTCTGGAGTCCACATTTTGTTTTCATTATTTTTGGAGCGTAAGTCCCTAGATCCTAGAGTTCTGGATCTATAGTTTTGCATTCTTCTGATGACCCATTTCCAAGTTCCCCAGAGTCGACCAATCATTATCAAGAAGTTAATAAGGGTGTCAGAAAGTGAGTGACCCCAACAAGGCATGTCGACTTGAGCGATGGTTTTGATAGATGGTCTTCCCAAGGTGCCACTCCAATAAAACACCTGGCACATATGAGACAGTGAGCCTCGATCCCTGGGGGATGGGATTTCTTTTATTATCCCTCTGGCTTTCTTCTCAAGGCTGATTTTTCCATACCTCTTCTCTTATCTTATTCTTCTGACATGTCATATTCTTCTTGAGGTTATTGTAACATGGTGCAGGTAGTACCAGCCACCGGAAATCATATTTTATTGTTGAGTGTAAAGATATGTTAGGTTAATTTTAGGAAAAATTTGTGTATAAATAACAAGTACGACCTCATTCCAATGGTTGGTGAAATTGATGATTTTGCAGTCCATAGCTATAGCATTTCAGCATTTCATTTCTTGTAGTTGTAGAGCTCAATGTTCCTTAGTTCTTAGAATTTCTTAGTAGATAGATGCTCCCTTGGAGCCATTATTGTACGCACCAGTGCTCGCTAGAAAACCTGTTAATGAAGAAAGAGGAGTTCTGGAAATGATGTTGTTAGCTTTCTAATCTCTGGATTAATGTTCTTTTGTGTTGTATGTTTCTGATGTCCCTTGCTCTAATATTTTAAGTAGATTAATGAACTTCTTTTCCCCTCACTATTGAATATGTATGAACTGATGGTTTTGTGTGCATTCAGTATTTTAGTATAGCATGTTAGAGCATGGTTGATGTTTTAAATGTATTTGCATGACTATAGGTAGATGGAATACTTCTAACCTTGGCCTATCTTTTGAATTTTATTTGGTTAACTAATGCGTGCTTGCAGAAACCCCCAACTTACTTAAATCCACGTAGAAGATGAGCCAAGAAAACTAGCTATCCCCCTGAATAAAATAATCACACTCCCAACTTAGCTCCCGCACCGTCGAGACTTGACTCTCACATACTTGAAGGCCTAGATAATTTATTCCCCAGAAAACCTTTACAAGTGAAGTTGGCTGGTACCCTGGTACTCGGTGACAACTTAAATCTATTGGTGGACCCGGTCACAAAGTCCCATGAACAGAAACTGGCACTAGAAGGAGGGCATGAGCTCGTCCGCTACTGAGGATTTAGATTTTACACTGCCTAAGGGTTCCCCAAGCCATATTTTTAGGAAGCAAGCCTTTAGTGGGATTGGCTCATTTTCACCTCCCAATTCAAAAGAGTCCTTAGACTAGCCCCTAATCCTAGAAGGTTTGTTGAACTCGATCCTCCTGCTTGAAATAAATGGACCCCAAAAACCAAACCAGCCAACATTTCTGGGGGGTCTACTACATCTCAAAATACCTAGGCCCCTCAGAAAACCCCAAGGATTAACACTCAGTCTAGCCAAAATCCAACACCCCTGATGGCTGCGTACTTTGGTAACACCGGGTCCCCAATGGGACAATTTTTGGGTGGAACCAACAATCTTCCTTCGCACCCAGAAAATATTTGCCCTTGATATAAGAACTTAGGCTCAAAAGCCATAGAAGAGCATCTACAGGTGTAAGAAGATGCCATGAATTGACACCAGATCCAACATCATGACATTGTGACCCAGATGTTCCCTCTATCCTTATGACAGAACAAGTTGAACTAGTACCTTAACCTACCTACCAACTCCATCAAGAGTTGTCAGGATATGGAAGATGTCTTCTTGGCTGCCTTCTACATACACATGGACCCAGCATGGTCCCATATCTATTTCATCTCCATTAGGAAGGAACCAAACAAACCCCTTGCAACATTTAACCATCAGTTCCAATGTGCCTTAAAGCGGTGCACGGGTCCTTTCATCCCATCTACGGATGTAACCATCTAGACATAACTTAACGTGATGGACCCCTTTTTTTCTAGTCTCCTATGGAGAAATACCACCCCCATGGACTAATATACTCTGGTGAAGGTTTACAACCTAGCCTTAGAGTTGTCCCACGGTTTGAACAAAGCTCTGGGCAGGATTGGGCAAAGCATGCCTTTCAACACGATACCTGGAGGAAATTCTTATGCCTGGGGATATAACCCCAATTAGGCAATGGGTTCTCCTATGATGGCCATGAATCCCCCACCACCACTGATAGACTAGAAGGCCTGGTACATATACCCATCACAAGCCCAGACAATACCGGGTCTGGAATTTATTCCCTAGAACTAGCCACAACAAATGTAACAACCACAGACACAACTTTTTGAAGTGCCTTTCTTCTAGTCATCCACAGCTAGAGTACTTCCACCCTCGACTCTGATAGGTGGTACCACCTTCCTCGAGAACCAACAACAACTGTCACATTGTGATGCAAACACCCAGCTATCCACCGAGGTTGAATCCCTCTAGTGACTATTGTCCTCACTGACTATGGACATGGGATAGTTGAAGGCAAGGCCTTTTGCACCCCACAACTCTAATTCCTAGAGGGGGAATATCTTCTCTAGCCAACAAAGTACCAATGCTAGAGGAAGGAATTATAACAATGGGCCTCGACCCAACCAACGACAATGGAATAAAAATGCAAACACCAAAGGTCCTCCTCTGAACCAAAACACCACTCAGGGTAGTCCTCGACCCAGCCACTCTGCACAGCTTGCAGAATTCTACCCCATGATTGACTGGTGTAGATTGCACGACATTGGCTCTCATTCCAAGGTGAACTGTGCCACACTGGAGAAGGTCATCATGATCTCCTAGTCAAATAGGCAACAACCTGCCAATCCAACACCCCCAAAAAAATCTGCATAAGAGCCCACTCATAGTGCCTTTGCATGTGAGACCATCTTCTTTAGAACATACAAGAAAGATGAAGAGGAGCCCAAAATATAGTGGTTCTTTGATGAATCTATTCTAACCTTTGAGGCCAATTCCTTCACCAACCCAAGGACTCCTTACAATACTTAGAGTTAGGCTGGTAAAGGACCAATTTACATGCCTACACCACCAAAAGATACCCCTCCCCGAGACAATGCAACTGATCACTCCTTCCCACCAAAAGGATCTAGCTCTAACCAAGCCAAGGATCCAGCCGAGGGAAGCCAATAATTTCCTGAGGGGAGGTTTGACATCACAAAGGTGTTAGAATGAACTACCACCTCCATGACCTTTATGGAGGTTCTGCTGAACTATCCCTAGTAGAGGAAGTCTCTTCTGAAGCTCTTGGTAAACCCAAAATTTGTTAGTTGCCCACCCAAGACTGTCACTTTTGATAATGCCAATGCGGCTATCTAGTAGGGAAATAGTGAGGATCCTCCCTTCTTACTGGGTCTCAACATACAAGGGAAGAACTTACATAATTTCTTGGTAGATTTTGATTCTTCGGGCAATGTCATGCCTCTATCAATATGCCAGAAACTCAAACTACATCCCACTCCATCCAAAAGCACAATATTCTAGCTAGACAAAACTACTGTAAAAATGGTAGGTGAGCTGAAGAAAATCTGGATTCAGTTCATCCAAGACTACCGAATATCAAGCATAATTGACATCCAAGTGGTGGACATCCTGAAGAATTATGAGATGTTATTAAGTCAAAATTGGTCTAAGTCCCTTAACGGGTATTTATCCAATGACTTTTCCCACTTGTGGCTCCCCTAAGAGGGAGAATCTAACCAGATCTAGGTAGAAAGTGAGCTCAAGATGAAACAAGCCCTCGCCAAAGTTGGGAGGGTGAACGAAGTCCTCTTCTCTGAGAATTCCCTTGGGGTGTAGCGACACCTAGAAATATTGACATTTAACATCATCCCTGGGGAAGATCCCATAGTTTCCTAGAGAACCCAGGACCTGGATGAAAAGCTAAGGGGTGAGATTATCTCATAGGGTATTGTAGTAACTCCCACTACACTCTTATCTGGCACTTGGTGCTGGGTACATTATCAAAAACATTCAGAACTAGAGTGTGAACCTTGCATTTCTACTGCTACCCATCACATCAATGCCCTCCAAGAGAAGAAACATGAAGAAAACATGCCTAGACCCAGTAATCCATCCAACAACACCTCGCGGTGCCGCTTGTCCAAGAATACCAACCACAGGCTCCTCCAAACGAAAACATCACCCATGTACTATCAGAGCCAAAGGAAACTCCTCTCAACCCTCCCATAAATAATCCAAATCCCACTTTGCCTTCCCAGCCTTAGACAATGAATAGCGATCTGTGGACCCTGAAGTTCGATGGGTCCCGGTCTAAACAAGGCTATGAGGCTAGAGTGGAATTGATCAACCCATGAGGGAAATCCTTCCTCACATCTTATAGGCTATAGTTCAACTGCATGAACAATGTCATGGAGTACAAAGCCTTGGTCCTTAGACTCCTATTTGTGCTAAGAAAGGAAATCACTAGCCTCTGGGCACTGGGTGATTCAGAGTTGATCGTCAAGAAGGTCCGAAGCCAATACACTTTTCATGATAAAAGGCTAGCCACATACCAGAACTGGGCATGGAGCCTCATCAAAGATTTTGATTCCTTTGGCATTGAACTCATTCCCCAAAAAAGAAACTACATTCTAGATGCCCTTACTGTATCTACCAGCACTCTTGAGCCAATGGTTGGCTCCCAGCTCTGAAATTTTTTCATAGAGATGGTCCCCACCCTATCCATTCTAGACAATGTAACCCACTTTCAGGTCTTTGAGGATGATCAAAACATTCTTCCTTCATGGCCAATGTTGGTATTTTTGAAGACTAGATAGTGGAAGAAAGAGATCATGAAGATACTAGACAGGGTGAAGAAGATGATGGGATCATAGACTTGCCAACCAACACCATCTCTAAGGGGATGGTGGCACTAGAAAAGATCTTCAACTCACACCCTTGGAGCTGGGAAAAGATAGCATCCTCCTCAGAGGGCAGAAAATTTGAAAATATTAACATCGGCCAGCCCAGTGAAGAAAAATTGGTACACATTGGCACCTCTTGCTCCTCTGAGGAGAAGGAGAAGATTCTCGTTGTTCTCTAAGAATACATTGATGTAATCATGTGGGGGTATGAGGATCTAAAAAAATTCAATAGATCCATCATGACCCATACCCTCCCACTAAAACCTGATGCTAATCCCTTCTGGCAAAAGAAAAGACTAGTCAACCCACTGATTGAGCCTCTAATTCATCAGGAGGTTCATAAACTGCTATTAGCCCAGATTATCTTCCCTATTCAACACACTACATGGGTTTCCAACCTCATCCCTATGAGAAAGAAAAGTGGTGAGATCCACCTTTGCATGGATTTTCACAATCTAAACAAGGCATCTAAGAAGGATAATCACCCTCTCCCCTTGTTGGATGAGGTATTGCAAATTGTGAATGGATCACAAATGATGCCCTTTTTTGGATGGATACTCTGGGTATAACCAGGTCATGGTTAAGTACAAAGATAGAGACAAAATGGCATTCACCACCAAGTGGGGAACGTTTGCATATCGAAGGATGTCCTTTGGCCTGATCAACGTAGGGGCCACATTTCAAAAGGCTATGGACATTGTGTTTGAGGGCCTAGTAAATCAATGCATAATCATCTACATGGATGATTTGACCATCTTTTCCTGATAAAGGCATGATCACTCCACCCACCTCACCCAAATTTGTGAGAGATTTCGCAGGTATGGAATATCCCTCAACCCTAAGAAATGTATATTCAGGATCACTGAAGGGAAGCTGCTCAGGCATATCATCTCTAAGAAGGGTATCTTCATTGTTCCTGAGAGAGTTGAAGTGCTGCTAAACCTACAATTGCCTGGCAGCAAGAAGGAAATGAGGTCTTTCTTTGGAAAGATAAATTTTGTTTGGCGGTTCATCACTGGATTTGCCAAGATAGTGAAGCCACTCAATGAGATGATGAAGAAAGATATAAATATTGAGTGGAGTCCTTAAGCAAAGTGGGCATTCGCCTAGATTAAGCAAAGATTATGGAGGCACCAATCTTAGCTAGTATGTACTATTCCCTCCCTTTTCACATATACTCCTTTGCTTTTCCACATTCTACCATGAAAGTTTTGACCCAAAAAGTTGAAGGGGAGGAGCGACCCACAGCTTTCATGATCTCCCCTTTTAAGAATGCCGAAGTTTGGTATTTGCCATTAGAAAAGAAGGCCTTTTCTCTCATCCGTGCCATGAAGAAATTTTGGCATTATATCCTCTAAAGCAAAGTGCATGCTATCATCCCAGACTAGGCTGTTAAGTCTCTGCTCCTGCAGAGTGAATTGGGTAAACAACGAGGGAAATGGATGGCCATCCTCCAAGAGTATGATTTAGAAATGTAACCCATGAAGATACTCTGGGTTCAGGGACTATGTAGAGCGATGGAAAAAGAGACTCCCAACATCGAATGCCAAAAATATACAGTGGATTCCATCACTCAAGATCCATGGTATATTGATCTGGTATACTTATTATTGAATAATAGATGCCGGGAGGGGCTACCCCCAAACAAACATCGCAACCTGCGACTGAAAAGCACACACTTCATGATAAAAAAAAAGATCAATTTTTCACAGGAATGATGAAGTGGTATACCTTCGGTGCATAGATAGGGACCAAGCTATGAAAATGATCAAAGAATTTCACGGGCAGTTTTGAACTGGGCATGGCTCAGTGGATGCCACTACCCATCAGATCCTCTAGGTCAGATACTAGTGGCCCTGTATCTTCAAAGATGTCTACACTCACATTAGGAGATGCCATACTTTCCAAATAGCAATGCATTGTGAGTGGAACCAAATCATGCCTTTGCAATCGGTCTTCGAAGCTAGACGCTTCATCCAATGGGAATTTGACTTTATTAAGGAAATCAACCCAAACTCGTCTTCCAATCACTAGTACATCTTGACTGCTACTAATTACTGCACCCAGTGGTCTGAAGAAATTCCTTGTAAAAACAACATGGCATACATAATTATAAAATTCCTGGAATAAAACATAGTAATATTTGGAATGCCATTTTCTATAGTGTGTGACAACGGTCCAGTATTTTCTTCGTTGCAATTACTCAAATCGACCAATAAAAATCTACTTGAGGTGATCAAACATCTATTAGAACATAACCCCCAGGACTGGCACCAAAATTTTAGATTCACCCTCCGGGAGGATTGCATCTAAATAAAGGCAGCCCTTGGAACATCCCTGTTCCATTTGGTTTATGGCCAGAATCTAGTATTCCCGGTCAACTTACAAATCCTGGTCTTACAGTTTATGCAAGAATTCAGCAACCAGGACAACATTGTGGAGGTTTAGCTTTTGAACCTGGTGCAAATGGAGGAACAAAGAGACATAGCCCTTAAACATTTCATGCATCATCAAGTAGTAGTAAAATGATGGTTTGACCAAAGAGCCCAGTATAAGGCCTTTCAAATTTCAAACTTAGTTCTCTTGTGGGATAAGGCCCAGGAAAAGAAGGGAAAGCACACTAAGTTCCAATGACTCTGTCTTGGACCATACCTGATATCTGAGATCTATGGGGAAAATAATTACCACCTCAATACTATGATCAGAGGAGCCATCCCATTTCTTGTCAATGGGAAATTTCTCAAACACTACTTTGAGTAAGATAGGTGGTGAATTTGTCCAAAGTTGTATCATATGTAAAGTTCTTTCTTGTAAATACCTTTCCCGGATCTCTGTTTTGAGTGCCTTGTAAATAGTTTTTTGGCTGTCCTCTGGGACCGCCTTTCCTTTTTGTGTTTTTCTTTTGTTCTTTGCTTTTTCATTTTCTTTTGTTTTCTGGGTTCCCAGCGTGTTGCCTTCTTTTTGTAGACAGGTATGCTTTGCATAACATCTAGTCTTTGAAACAGTACCTTGTACATTCTGTGAATGTGGAATCTATTGTTAGCATGGTGGAATTTATCCACACTCTGGAGTTATTTTGGAAGTATGGTAAAAGGTTATGGGTAATCTTCATCAGATTCACATCTTGATAGTCTGGACATCAATTAATAAAAAATCTAAGAAGAAAGTAATCAGACACCATGAGGGAAGATCGATCACACTGGTTGTTGACCAAGTCTGAAAATCATTAAAAATATCCTGGGTTTGGAACATTCTCTCCTATTTGGTAATTTAAAAGTGGATGAAAAGGTGAAAGAAGTACCATCATTAAAATTTTCTAAGCTTAAGGTTCACGATGAAAGAAGTATCACCTTTCCATCTAGAAAAGAAAAAGAAAAGAAAGAACTGAAGAATAGAGAATTTTGGTATGCGGGGGAAACGCGCAAGATATGATGACTTTGGTTTGATTTACTTAGTGCCTCCTCTCTACTTCTCCTAGAGGTCATCAGCTTGGTTTTTTTCCAAAGCACACACTCCACAACTGACGAAAGACTAAAATATTGAATCATTGATGGGCTGGATTTTCTTAGATGCCTCACACTTTACGAGAAGAATGCTCCAGGTAAAGATTAATTTTGGTTTTGATAACTAGAAATTATGAGGTTCTAGAATGCGCTAAGGCATTTATCTTAGATAGTCACTATTTGTCATGCATTGCATACTCATCCCTACATTTTGTAGGAAAAATCTTGGGTCCCCCCTTTTTTCACTTTTGTTCTTTCCTTTGTTTTCTTTTGTTTCCTTTGTTTTCCCTCTGAGCTTTTCTTCCACGAGGGTTGTCTTTATTTTTCTCTTGTCTTCTTTTGTCTCTACGACCCGGTCCTAGATTTTGTTTGTTCTTTTGAGTTAGCTGGATTCTAGACTCTGTGATTCTCTTCCATCATGTCTTCTTTCACGAGAAGGCGTGGCTGCATGGAATCCCCGGGCCCGGAGTCTAGAGGTTTGATTGTTCCAGAGTTTGCAAAAAGAATGCAACATATTTTAACCCTAGCAGTATAAATAGGAGTTACCTATCATTTTCACATTTACTGCAATCAAATACTTAGAGAACAGAGAGTGATTTCAAAGGCGATTAAGGTGATTAAGGCGATTAAATAACAAATTACTCCCTGTGCTTAGTGGTTAATTGAACAATCATTTACAGTGCTTGTTTATGGTCACTTGAAGGTTAACTCATTGCAAAGCACCTTTATTCCTATCTTCCTCATGTTCCCCATGTTTCTAGGTAGGTCTTCAGTTTTTCCCTCTCTGGTTTCTATTCTTTTGGTTCTCACTTGTTTTGTCTGGTTCTCCTTTTGTTTTTCTTTCGCTTTCATCTCTGGTTTTGTTTTTTGTCACCTCCTATTGGTGGGTTGGCTCTGCCAAAGGGTTGTATGCCCTTTGTGTGGTTGTAATTTAGGTGTAAATACTTTGTATATTTCAGTAGGTTTCCATGTAAATACCTCTCTATGTCTCTATATATGTTGTACATTGTGTAAATTTATGTTTGCATCTGTATATATGTCTGCTTTGGGCCAGCCTAGGAGTCGTGCTTTAGCCCTTGCCTATGCTTTGGCTTTGTACATTTCTTGTACATTCTAAACTCAGTCTAGTAGCAAGCTCTTCATGCTCCATGTTTCATAAACCCCAAATGTAGAGCTTATTCGAGAAACATGGCTACCTGGTTTGAACTCGGCACCTCGCTAGTTTGGCCATGGTGGTTTTCTCTCTCCTTTGTCAAGTTAGTCTTAATGACAGGTTAAGTCTCCCACACATGCATTTGAGTTCAGCCCAAGTGGCATTATTTTCCTTGTGTGTTCAGACAATTTTCAACGTAAATTCCATAACTCCCATTACTGCATGGCCACGTGACACCCCCACATCATCTTAATACAGCTCATTTATGGTCCCGTCAGTAACGGTCAGTTTTCTAAACTCTGGGTCCCAGATCTTCATTTGGCCCTTTGTTCCATTTTCATCACATGTGTTGGAATCCCTGGAGGCCCGGGAAGAGGTCAAATCCTAAGTCAATTTTTTTTTCATATGTATATCTCTTTTCAGGGTTTGACATGAGCTAACAATTATTTCAGGCATAGGTGTGATGCGATGGTAAGATCTTTGGAATCTAGAATAATTCTTTGTTTCATATAAATACTGATAGTCATCTTGCCTTGTAGGTTGCCAAAATATGACTCATCAATCATGTCAAAAGCTTCTGCATCATCTCCACCTAGGAGCCCAGATCTCCCCACCAATGCTACCACCTAGGCAGCTATTAGAACAAAGGCTGAGAAGTCCCTAGAAAACCTCCCATTGAAAATGAAGTATCTGAAGGGAGACACCATTGCGGGATCAAAGATTGATTCAAAACTTCAGCTGATCACTGACACAAATGTTAGAATGTGGGCCAAAATGCAAGCCTAGATGAAAATGATATTCATACAATAGATGGTTGGAGATCCATTGGCCATCAGTGTTGGCAATTCTGGGATCCTCAAAGTTTCTTGCTTCCCCTGCTCTGTGCAAGCCCCATAGCTTATTCTCACTCTAGCAGGACACTATAATATAGTTTTTTGGGCCGCCATGCTTGCCACCCCAGTCCCAACCAGATGCCCAACACCTATGGTGTCTCTGGACGCTGCAACCTTTCAAGTGGGGCTAGGAATTCCCCAATATAATGAGGTAGCTGTCCTCACCCGAGCACTAGCCTTAGAGGAATTTTAGAAGTTAGAACACATGGCCCGACAGTATCTCAACAACAAATGGCTTAAGGTGCCAAGGAAAGACTTCAAAAAGATGAAGCTAGTGATGACATGTAACTGATTGAATGTTTGACAATGTTAAGTTGAAGATAATTCAAGGCATTAAATTAGTTAAATGTATTGTATTGTCATTGATGTCAAATTTATACCATCTGTACAGTCATGTAAATAATGCCAAAAACTTCAGAAAACCAAAGGAACAAAGGTTATACTTTCAGCAATGCATAAAATTTGAGTATTCGCTAAGTGACAAACAACACTAATAGAGCGCACACCAATGAACAAAGAAAAGAAGAATAGTCACAGTGATACCTGACAATCAAAAGTATAGTGTTTGCCAATGAAGCAAAACCACAGGATGCCTGATGAGAAAAGTCGGAAGGTTGCCCGACGAGCTAAAGACAATGTTTCCTGACGAGTAAAATTCCAATGATGCCCGACAAACGGAGATCATGAAGCTAACTAGAGTCTAACCGATGGAACTATTAGTTGTCACCGAAAACTAACTGAAGTATTGACTGACAGAATAGAAAGTTCAGAAAATGACAAAATATCTAGCTAGCCGAGCTAAAAATAGACTTAACTGGTTGTCTACTTTGTTTTATTCGACCAAAGATAAGTGGTTGATTTAAAGATGATTTGTACAGTTGGCTAGAAGATATCTACATGAAAAATCAGGAGTTATGCTTTAAATCTAATTGGCTAGATTATTTTTCACACAAAGAATAAAGAATCAAGAAACAGTGAATATCATGTCTATATAAGAGACAAGCTTAATTCATTTAAAAATGGGATTAAGGGGAGTGAATAGAAAGAGGATGCTGAAGAGAAACTAATGAAGAAAAAACTCATGCAGTCTTGATCAAAAAAGTTGAAGGAAGAGCTAAGGAATTCTGCACACACCGACGAACAATGAGCACAACATCACAGAGTAGAAAGTATGGAGTACAAGGATTAATTGATACATTGGTCAGAGAGGTAATGTAATTAAATAGATTTGAAAATCTTCAATTCAAAGTTGCAATATGAACAGGTCATAGTGTTTCAGTTTAACCATTGAAGCATCAAGTCTCTTAACCGAGCAGGACTTAACAGTCTTCTATATATTGAGGTACATCTCAAGGAGTGCCAAAAAGGTTGATTCATGAAAGTAGCATTAGACTTTCCTCATACCTATTGACAGTCTAAGAAGGAGGCTGATTCAAGGATGGTAGCAATAGATGCCCGATACTAAGTGACAACCTCTATGTATAAAATCCTCTACCAAGGTCACACTTAATAGTGTGTTTGTAACCTTTAACAGGGTTGGTTCCTAATAGGGCTCACTTCATAACAGTGAAAATTTGGGGTATCGGTCCCAGTGGTTTTTCCCTTAACAGGGTTTCCATGTTAAAAATTCATGTGTTATGTGTGTATGATTCATTTCATTACTATCTTGCATCTTACATAGCTAACTCTGGATTGGTCGTTATACTATGCTTATTTACTGAGTTTCGGTAAATAGTTATACTGCTTATCGGTAATCAAGAAAGAATAAGGATTGACAGAGAAAATTGATAGATAGTTAATCTTTAGTAGTATTTCATGGCATGCATCTTGTAAGGACATAATAATATGAGGTTTATTGATTCATGGTTAAGTTTGAAGGATAAATTTTTGAGGCCACTAATTCACCCCCCCTCTTAGTTATTACTAACAATTGGTATCAAAGCTTGTATGCTTAGAAAGGAAGGTTTCAAGACCTAAGTCAAGATCACAAGATGAATAGACAAGATGTACCCAAGTTAAACAAAGACAACTTTGCTTCATGGAAAAGAAGGATAAGACTCCACTTGTAAGGTATTGGTAATGATGTTACTCAATTCTTAGATACTAAATATGTGTTTTCCACAGGAGTATTGACATTAGATCAATTGATAGAGAAGCATGAGAAAAACTGCATGGTCATAGAGCTTTCTTCCTCACTCTTTGATTCTAAATTTGAAGATGTCAAAGATTGCAAAAATTCAAAGAAGATGTAGGACAAACTGAAGCTTGTATATGGAGGTGATACAAATGTTCTGAGATCCAAGGCAGAAAACCTTAGAGGAAAGTTTGATGGCCTCAGACTAAAAGAAGGAGAAAACATGACATAGTACAACACAAGAATCAAAGAAGTAGTCAATGCTATATAAGGAGTTCGAGGTACACTTGAAGAGGAGACAGTGGTAAGTAAAATCTTTAGAACCTTACTTCCTGTATATGCTATTAGAGTTTATGCCATTCAAGAAATGAGAGCAGTAGAAAAAAATATAGTTACTCTTGATAGTTTAATTGGTAGACTGATTTCATTTGAGATGAATAACTTTTATAATAGTGTCTTACCAAACTTAGAGTCTTCATTTAAATCTTCTATGAGAATAAGCAAATCAAATCATAGATGCGCATCTAGAAGAGATAGTGAAAGTGAAAGTGAAGAAGAAGATCTAGATGAAATAGAAGCACTTATGGCTAGAAGAATGCAGAGAGGCAAAGGTAAATACAAAGGCAAGTTACCACTTGTATGCTTTAATTGTAAAGAGACTGGACACTTTGCTGCAAGATGTCCTAACAGAAGAAAAGATGACAGAGTTAATGAAAGATCTTTTGAGAAGAAATGTGACAGAGGTGATAACAAGGATTATAGAAGTTACCATAAATTAGAAAGAAGAGATACCCAAGACTACAAGGAAAAAGGCAAGAAAGCTTGCTACCTAGCTGCATGCAAAGATGAAGATACTGACACCGAACCTGATGAAGACATCGAGATGGTGTTTGTGGCTGTGAAAGATGATTCAGATGAAGATGAAAGGTATGTAGAATCTACACTCATATCTAAGGTTAGCAATAATGACATTTAGATTATAGATAATGGTTGCACTCACCACATGATAGGTGACAAAGAAAATTTTAACACTTTTGAGTATTATAATGGTGGTACAGTAAGAATGGGTAATGATACACCTTGTCTAGTTGAAGGTAAAGGAACTATAATGTTGAATAACTTGATAAAATTTGAAAATGCTTATTGGGTAAAAGGATTGAATTATAATCTGTTAAGTGTTTCTCAGCTGAATAATTAAGTCACAGAGTAGCATTTGAGAATAAGAAGGAAAAAATATTCAATAAATTAGGAAGACTGATTGGTACCGGTGAACAGACTATAGGTAACTTATTCTATCTAAATGATACTAACACCACTTGCTTAATGGCTCAAAATGAAGACATATGGATGTGGCACAAAAGATTGTGTCATGTGAATTCTGACAACATGATGAAAATAAGCAGAAGGAGAAATGTAAGAGGCTTACCGACGATGTCAAAGCCCGACAACATCATGTGCAAGAATTGTCAAAAGGGTAAGATGACAAAGTCTAGTTTCAAAATTAAAACCCATACATCTAATGATATTCTAGAATTAGTCCATACTGATCTATGTGGACCAATGAGGAAAAAGAGTTATTATGGAGATAGATATTTTATTCTCTTTGTTGATGATTACTCTAGAATGATGACAATTATGTTTCTAAAAGATAAATCTAAAGCATTCAAGATGTTTAAATGCTATAAGGCTATGGTAGAGAAATAAAGTGGTAAGGATTTGAAATGTTTGAGATCAGATAGAGGAGGAGAGTTTAAATAAGATGAATTCACTAATTTATGTAATGAGCATGGTATAAAAAGATAGGTTTCTACACCAAGGACACCACAGGAAAATGGGATTGTTGAGAGAAAGAACAAATCCATAGTTGATTGTGCCAGAACATTGATGATAGAGAAAGGCATCACCCAAATCTTCTAGAGGGAAGCTGTCAGTACTACTGTCTACACATTAAACAGAGTACAATTGAAGAAGGACACAAAGAAGACACCCTATGAGCTATCGTATGGTAAAACACCAAATGTAAGTTACTTCAAAATCTTTGGTAGTCAATGTTATGTCTTAAAGGATGACAGAAATGGAAAGCTTGATGCCAAGAGTGATGAAGGTATCTTTCTAGGGTATTCCACCAAAAGCAAGGCTTATAAATGTCTTATTAAGGCCTCTAACAAAATTGTTGAAAGTGCAAATGTAAAGATAGATGAATTTGCATAAAAGAATGAGCTGGAAAGAACAAAGGAACCAGAGGACTACAACATCTTTGTATACTATGAAGAACACAACACTCTACCTGAGAAACAGTGCTTAATTCTAGAACAATAGAATATTGCAACTGACGATCAGGCTGCAAATACCGACGGTTAGGATAATGATCAAAATAATGTGCAAGGTGATGAAGAACACAATGAAGGAAAAAATGATGATCAAGATGATAGACAAAGAGATGAACTAGTTCTTTCCATATATGTAAGAAGGAACCATCTAGAGATCCACTACATAGGAGATAAGAAAGCTGATACAAGAATAAGAAGTAAGTCTTTAAACTCAAATTGTTTAATTTGTAAGTTTGAACCAAAATATGTCAATGCTGCACTTGATAATGAAGACTGGATAAGTGATATGAATGATGAGATTGAGAAGATTAAGAAGAATAAGACACAGTCACTTGTGCCAAGACTAGATGACAAGAATTTCATCAGTACTAAATGGATATTCAGGAATAAGCTGAATGAGAATGGAAAAGTCACAAGAAACAAAGCAAGACTAGTACGCAAGGGGTATGCACAAGAGGAAGGTATTGAGTATGGAGAGACCTTTGCACCCATTTCTAGGCTAGAAGGTGTAAGAATACTACTTTCTTATGCTGCATTCAAAGGATTCAAGGTATATCAAATGGATGTCAAGTCTGCATTCCTAAATGGAATACTTGAAGAGGAGGTATACATTGAGAAACCAGAAGGGTTTGTTGATCCAGACAAGAGAAACATGGTATGTAGACTTCATAAAGTCTTGTATGGATTAAAACAAGCTCCTAGAGCCTTGTATGAATGAATTCACTCCTATCTTATAAGTATTGGATTTGTAAGGACTAGTGAAAACAATAATCTTTATTTGAAGGAAGATACTGATGCTAACACTTTGATTGCTGAAATATTTGTTGATGACATCATATTTGGAGGCAATGATATGCTATGCAAATCATTTGCTAATTAGATGAGAAAAGAGTTTGAGATGTCTATGTTTAGAGAGATCAAGTTCTTTCTTGGTCTACAGGTCATGCAACAATGTGACGCTATTTTCATTACACAGTCCAAATACATTAAAGAGGTCCTGAAAATATTCAAGATGGAAGATTCCAAACCAGTTGGAACACCGATGGCTACTAGATGTAAGTTGACAAAGGAGGATAAGAAAACAGAGGTAAATCATATTTTGTACAGATCAATGATTGGAAAACTCATGTATGTTGTACACACTAGACCAGATATTGCACATGCAGTAGGAATATTTGCAAGATTTTTTGCTAACCCTAGGGAATCACATATGACTGCTATGAAAATAATTTTAAGATATCTAAAGAATAATGAGGAATATGGATTATGGTATAGAAGAGAAGGCAAATTTGAACTTAAGGTGTTTACCGATGCTAATTGGGTTGGAAATCTTGATGACCAGAAGAGCACAACTAGAGGAGCATTCTTTATGGGTGACAGACTTGTCACATGGATTAGAAAAAAGCAAGGATGCATCTCTTATTCTACTACAGAAGCAGAGTATGTTGCTACTACTGCAAATTTCTCAAATATTGCATGGATCAAACAATTACTAGAAGTTATGCATATAAAGATCTTAGAACCAGTTATTATCTATTGTGATAACACCAGTGCAATAAACATTTCCAAAAATTCAGTCATACATGCTAAGACTAAACACATTTCTATCAAGTATCATTATTTGAGAGAACAAGTTCAAGCAAAGGAAGTGACACTTGAGTATGTGTAATCCAAAGAACAATTATCTAATATCTTCACCAAGCCACTGCCCAAGGATACATTTGAGTACTTGAGAAAAAGACTAGGGGTCAAACCCTTGTCTACCAATCAGTAAAATTACTGAAGGTTGCATCAGCCTACATATTATCAGAATATTAGTAATGTTGATGCAAGCAAAGAGATGAACTTCAAAGCTACATCTATATACAGATAGGTATATATCTTCACCAAGCACTAGAGCATATTGTTGATGGATAAGGGAAATCTAAGGAATATATTATGGATGGAGAGAAATGAGTGTTTGACATAAATGTCAGATATTTGTAAGATATGTCTTTGGCATTGTTGTCAAAGGGAGATAAATTATCCATTTTATCAGATCTTTCTAGAAATGGAAAGAGATTATCCACTATCACATTACTCCAATAGGAAGAGATTATATCCTTAGGGAGAGAAATTGTATGGAAAGGTTATACAAAGGGAGAGTTGCTGACAAGAGAAAAAGACATCAAAAGAGAATAACACTCAAGAGAGAGAGACATTGACACAAGGAGAGACCACAACACATCAGAAGACAGAGAGCTACAAGAATAAAATCTAAGCTAAAACAGAGCTTACCGATGGTGAGACATTTATCAGTTATCAGAGCAAAAATATTGGTAGTTTGATGAATCTCAAACTATTGTATTTCATATTATATTAGAAATAGCATAGTGTGATAATATAGTATGTTTCCATCAATGCCAAAGGGAGAGATTGATGACATGTAACGGATTGAATGTTTGACAATGTTAAGTTGAAGATAATGCAAGAAATTAAATCAGTTAAATGTATTGTATTGTCATTGATGTCAATTTTATATCATCTGTACGGTCATGTACATAATGCCAAAGACTTTAGAAAACCAAAGGAACAAAGGTTATGCTTTCAGCAATGCATAAAAGTCAAGTATTCACTAAGTTACAAACATCACCGAAGGAGTGCACACCAACGGATAGAGAAAAGAAGAAAATTCACAGTGATACCCGATAATCAGAAGTATAGTGTTGACTGACGAAGAAAAACTATAGGATGCCTGACGAGAAAAGTCAAAAGGTTGCCCGATGAGCTAAAGATAGTTTTTCCTGACGAGTAAAATTCCAATGATGCCCAACAGATGGAGATCACAAATCTAACTAGAGTCTAAACAATAGAACTATCAGTTGTCACCAATGACTAACTGAAGTATTGACCGATGGAATGGAAAGTTCAAAAAATGACAAAACATTTAGCTGGCAGAGCTAAAAATAGACTTAACTGGTTGTCTACATTATTTTATTCGATCAGAGATAAGTGGTTGATTTATTACAGTTGGCAAGAATATATCTATGAGACAAATTAGGAGTTATGATTTAAATCTAATTGGCTAGATTGTTTTTCATGCCAAGAATCAAGAAACAAGAAATAGTGAATATCATGTCTATATAAGAGACAAGCTTAATTCATTTACAAATGGGATTAAGGGGAGTGAATAGAAAGAGTATGCTGAAGAGAAACTAATGAAGAACAACTTCATGCAGTCCTGATCAAACAAGTTGAAGGAAGAGCTAAAGAATTATGCATAAAGTATGGAGTACAAGGATTAATTGATACATTGGTCAGAGAGGTAATGTACTTAAATAGATCTAAAAATCTACAATTCAAAGTTGCAACATGAATAGGTCATAGTGTTTCAGTTCAACCATTGAAGTATCAAGTCTCTTAACCAAGAAGGACTTAACAGTCTTCTATATATTGAGGTACATCTCAAGGAGTGCCAAAAAGGTTGATTCATGAAAGTAGCATTGGACTTGCCTGATACCTATTGACAGGCTAAGAAGGAGAATGATTCAAGGATGGAATGATTATATTTATAAAATCCTCTAACAAGGTCGCACTTAATAGTGTGATTGTAACCTTTAACAGGGTTGGCTCCTAACAGGGCTCACTTTAGAAGAGTGAAAATTTGGGGTACCGGTCCCAGTGGTTTTTCCATTAACAGGGTTTCCATGTTAAAAATTAATATGTTATGTGTGTATGATACATTTCTTTACTGTCTTGCATCTTACATAGCTAACTCTGGATTGATCGGTATACTCTTCTTATTTACTGAGTTTCAGTAAATAGTTATACTGCTTATAGACAATAAAGAAAGAATAAGGATGATAGAGAAAACCAATAGATAGTTAATCTTAAGTAGTATTTCATGGCATGCATCTTGTAGGGACATAATAATCTGAGGTTTATTGATTGGTGGTTAAGTTTGAAGGATAAATTTTAGAGGCCACTGATTCACCCACCCCNCCCCCCCCCCCCCCCCCCCCCCCCCCCGCCCCCCTCTCAGTTATAACTAATAGCAAGAAATCCCCTAGACTGAATTCAAAGAAAGCATACAAATGGGGATTATCAAACTATGTAGGGTCTTCAGACAACCCCATGCCCAGTAATTCTCAGCATGGATGTACTATTTCCTATTGGGCATCGCCTCTAGTGAGTAGAACTTTGATTGGGCCACCATTATTGCAAGTCATGTGGACTCTCAATTTCTCCAGGTCACCAGGTCTTCCAAATTCTACATGACGTCTTATGTTCTATGGGCTTTAGCACAACAATGCCCCATAACAAATGGATTACTAACAGTGGGTGTACTCAGAATTGGCCCAAGCCAGAATGCTCCCTGGGATTATTTCCCAGAGATTCAATGGGAGGCTATTTTCCTCAACTTCTGTCGGGTGAATGATGCCTTCATCTACTACAACCTCCACACGCCTACTCAATATGCCAGATACCAGCTCTCCAAGGAGGCAACGGACTTGGTCATAACTTATGGCCATCATTATATTCAATTCCAACAGCATACATACATTCAAGTGATCGGCTTCTCTGGGAAACCCTATTTATTGCCCAAGCATTGTAGGGATAAAATAATCCTTATAGAATATTGCAGGCAGATCCTGTACCTCCACGCCCTCTTCATAGTGAAGAAGGTGAAAAATATATAATTCCCAATCACTTGTGGGAATTACTCTTGTATTCTTGCTATGGCAAAGGAGGCAGACAATGAGCTCAAAAGTCTGGGACTGTCAAAGTTTTATCTGGAGAGGAAGAATTTTGATTCACTAGGAAAAATAGCAATGACCCTTCCCTGGGCATCAGAGCCCATGAATATCACATGGAAGACTTTTGGGAAGACTGCTAGGATGACTTCGAAGTCTGGAACTGGCATTTCATCTGGATGACAATGGGAATGATGAAGAGGCTAAGGCTTTGGAAGTTCCCACATGAATTTTAAGATATTGGGTCCACAGTAGACCCATAATATAAAGAAAAAGGAGTAGATAAAATGGCCCTCCCTCCGGTGAATTGGGATGCACAGGAGGGACCAACAATACAGGACCTTACCCATGATGTGATCGAGTGTAGTCATGCATATTTAAAGAAGGAATGCCCAAGGATTCCACGTAAAGTTGGCCCATTTGTGTGGGGTTCAACTTCTAGGGTCAGAACCTCCTTGCAGGGTGAAGACAGAGAAAAGAGGAAGGTAGGGACCCCGTCTCAAGTCTTGGCCGCCGCTCTTATAGTGGATCAAATGTAGCAAATGCTGGAAGCCTCCCAGCAAATCAAAGAAAATTTAATCACATGGTTGGCCACCCTGGCCATTATGACCATACCTGTCTGCCCTCCCACTTCCCCTTCACTTGTACCATTAATGGTCTGAGTAACAAGGACCGGGGTAGAGGAAGAGTGGGCAGCCATGTTGGATGCAGGGCCCCCATTGGTAACAAGGAGGAAAAAGAAAAAGACAACTGATCCTTAGCCAAAGGTGGATCTAGAGCTTGGGATGTCTAGCATCCCTGAAATACAGATTGTCTCCTCAAACTCTCTAGAGCTAGACAATCAACCCAAAGATCCCTCGGAGACCTCCCCTCCACATGATGAGTTTGATGACATATTTGGGATGGATGAACTGCTAAACTTACAAGGGGATATCAGGAAGGTAGTAGAAGAAATAACTGCCCAAGAGGAAGTGGTGATCCCTCTCAAGAAAAAAACCCCAGAGAAAGAAGCTGCCCAAGAGAAGCAAGTCTGGGTAGAACTAGAAAAGTAGCCTAAATGGATGAACATCTCTGACATCTTGGAGATACAGATGGAAAGCACCATGGAGGATAGGTAATTATAGGATGAACAAATGGAATCAGCTGAGGGAACTAGACCTATGAGAATAATCATAACCTTGGCTGCTATGCTCCAGACATCACCTCTAAAATAGGTAACATTCAGTGAGGTAGTTTCAGCAGCCGCATTTTTGAACTTTGGCCAAATACCTCACCTACCTCCAAAAGATATTCTGATAGGAGAGAACATCCAGGAAGACAAGGCCAAAGAACAACAACAAGAAGAGGAGGGGAAGAAATCTAGGAATGTTGATACTAAGCCCAACACTACTAAAGATGTAGATACCAGGGTGGATGATACTAATTCTACTAAGGTGGATGATTTCAATGGACCCAAAGATATAGGAAAAAATTCTGAAGGGGCTCAGAATATTGGGGACATGCAAAAAAACCATGGAGGGGATTCATAGGATCAAACTTTGGTAGCAAGGACACCCCTACCAGCACAATGGCTAGTGGATTCAAGAAAAGGAAGGCCCCAGTGTCGGCCAAGGCTCGTCTCTCTTTGGTAGAGATGATGGCACAAGTGAAAGATCCCCCCAAGGTGAAGAAAGCCTAGACAGTCCATACCCTCTGGACTAGGTCGGACAGAGATACAGTTATGGTAGTCACAACACCTCCCCCAAAGGTAGACATGGCGACAACAAAGGCCGAAGAGTATATAATCACAAAGATATCTCTGGGAAAGAGGGAAAAGCAAGGTGAGTTAGACTCGCTGAAAGAAGAAGCCAAGGCGGTAGAATCCCGCTATGAAAAGGAATCCCAGAAGTTTAGTGCAGAAAAAGAGAATGTAAATCTTATCAAACTTCTGACAGAGCTTGCCCAGCCCATCAACTTCATCCCTCTAGAAGCTTCCTCATTTAGAGCACCACTCCCATAGGGTGACATCAACGCGCTTAGGAGTATGAAAAGGAAAGTGCATGCATTTGATGATTGGGAAGAAGAACAAGTAGGGAAATTCTAGCATTTCCTGGTGACCACACTCCCTGACCTATACACAATCAAGAATGTGTTGCATCAGGCTAAAAATACCATTACCATTTGGGAGGGAGAGGTTGAGAAATATGAGGCTTGGATAGGTGAGTTAGTAGAACTCATGAGAATTGGGGAGGAAATTGTCTGCAAAGCTAGAATTTTGGGAGAGGAGTCCTTTGATTTTGTCTAGACCCAACACTCCAAACTTGATCTCACATTCAAGATAACCAAGCAACTAGTAGGGGCCCTCTAGGACAAGGTGCTAGAGATTGGTTATTCTTTGAATTTATATAAGGCATTCATTAAAAGGGTTTCAGGAGTTGATCCCTTTAATACTAAGATGTGTACTCTGGATGAGTATGTTGTAGGGAAATTTGATGAGCTTACGGAAGCTTCATACCAGTCCCTAGAAGGAATTGTCAGAGCGGAAATGTCATGTATATCTTGCATGGTGCTCCGGGGTCATGATGCTGCAAAGATAGCCACTAAATTCAAGGAAAAAACTCTGGATCTGGGTGAATAGGTGGAGGCAGCTAAATACCACCGAGAAAACCTCAAATACATTGATGAAGATGGAATCACCTAGCTCTTGGAAATGTTCAATAATACTAAGGAACAACAAGGTTCTCCAGAGTGCGGAGATCTTCACCAATAGGTCACATTTTGTATTCATTATTTTTGGAGTGTAAGCTCTCAGATCCTGGAGTTTTGGATCTATAATTTTGCATTCTTTTTGATGACCCATGTCTAGGTTCCCTAGAGCTGACCAGTCATTATCAAGCAATTAATAAGGGTGTCAGAAAGTGAGTGACCCCAACAAGGCATATCAACTTGAGGGATGGTTCTGACAAATGGTCTTCCCAAGGCACCGCTCAAGTAGAACACCTAATGCATAGGAGACAGTGAGCTTCTTTTTCATTAATGAGGCATGTAGCCTCAATCCCTGAGGGATGATATTTCTTCTATTCTCCCTCTGGCTTTCTTCTCAAGGCTGATTCTTCCATACCTCTTCTCTTGTCTTATTCATCTGAGATGTCAGACTTCTGTTCTTCTTGAGTTTATTGTAATGTGGTGCAGGTAGTACCACACACTGGAAATCATATTCTATTGTTGAGTGTAAAGATAAGTTAGGTTAGTTTTATGGAAAACCTGTGTATAAATAACAAGTTTGACCTCATTCTAATGGTCAGTGAAATTGATGATTTTGCAGTCCATAGCTATAGCATTTCAGCATTTCATTTCTTGTAGTTGCAAAGCTTAATGCTCCTTAGTTCTTAGAATTTCTCAGTAGATAGATGCTCCCTTGGAGCCATTATTGTACGTGCTAGGTGCTCGCTGTAAAATCTGTTAATGAAGAAAGAGGAGTTCTAGCAATGATGTTGTTAGCATTCTGATCTCTAGATTAATGTTCTTTTGTGTTGTATGTTTCTGATGTCCCTTTCTCTAATATTTTAAGTATATTAACAACCTTCTTTTCCCCTCACTATTGAATATGTATGAACTGATGTTTCTATGCGCATTCAGTATTTTAGTGTAGCTTGTTAGAGCATGGTTGATGTTTTAAATGTATTTGCATGACTATAGGTAGATGGAAAACTTCTAACCCTAGCCTATCTTTTGAATTTTATTTGGTTAACTAATCCATGCTTATAGAAAACCCCAACTTACTTAAATCCCCAGAGAAGATGAGCCAAGAAAACTACCTATCCCCCTAAACAAAATAGTCACACTCCCAACTTAGCTCCCACACCGTCGAGACTCAACTCTCACGTTCTTGAAGGCCCAAAGAATTTATTCCTTGGAAAACCTTTACAGGAAAAGTTGGCTGGTACCCTGGTACCCAATGACAACTTACATCTATTGGCAGACCCGGTCACAAAGTCCCGTCAACACTAAGCAAAGTACCATCTAATCCTCACCTATACAAATCGTTGGCCATAAGAACATACCATGAGGCATTGTGGATGAGGTGTCATTTTTAATTTTTGGGTAGTCCATCAGGAATGACCTGATGGCGTAGATAAGAGTAGACATGGTGATAACAGGAGGATTCTTTCTCAATGATTGAACATACCATTTAAGATTCAGAGGAGTTGTAGGAAGGGAAATGTATTTCTTCCACCAGGAACTCATAATGGAAGTCGTCCTCTTGTTGTTGTGAGGATGCTATTGTAGCCATGGAATTAGTTGCTCTATTATGTGTCCTCAGGACCTGTTGAAATGTGATGAAAGTGAAATATTTCTTAAATTCATCAACCATTCATTTGTAAGGCATGAGTTTTTCATACTTAGTATGGTATACATCATTGATTTGGTTGATTACAAGTTGAGAGTTACCATGGACATGTAACTTAGAAAAATTCCATTCAAGAGCCAGTTTGATTACATTTACCAGTGCTTCATATTCTTCTATGTTTTTTGTACAAGGAAACATGAGCTTGTATGCCTTTGGAATGGAATAGTTTTGAGGAGTTAGAAACAAAATCCCTACACCTGAACCTTATTGCATGAAGGATCCGTCGAAGAAAATTTTCTAGGATTTGTGAGTGATGTGAAAAATAGATCCATCTTGGAACTCAAAATTGATTGGTTCATTGTCTTGCAATGGAGCATCAGCCAGTTGATCTGCAATTACTTGCCCTTTTATTTCTTTATGATCAATATATTATGTCAAGTTCACTAAGAAGCATAACCCATTTAGCCAATCTGCCAGTGAGGGTAGCTTCACTTAAGAGATACTTCAAAGGGTCAATTTTTGCCACCAGTTTGACTAAGTGAGCCAACATGTAGTGACACAATTTTTGAGATGAAAATACTACTGCCAGGCATGCTTTCTTGATCATAGAGTAGTTCATCTCATAGGATACCAATGTTCTACTGATATAGTAGATAGAACGTTCTTTCTTGTTTTCATATTCTTGTGCTAGAAGTGCCCCCAGTGATGTTGAGCTAGCTGAAATGTACAGAATCAATGGTTTTCCTTGTTGAGGTGGCATGAGTACTAGCATGTTAGTCAGGTACATTTTGATTTGAGTAAAACTCTTGTCACATTCTTCAGTCCATTGATAAGTAATGCCCTTGCATAGAGTCATGGTAAACGGTTGTTCTCTATCAGCCAACTATGAGATGAACCTTCTGATAGACTAGATTCTCCCTTGGAGTGTTCTCATTTGACTTATGTTCTTAGGAGGTGGCATTTCTAGTATCGCTCATACCTTTTCAAAATCAACTTCTATGCCTTTAGCTGAGATAATGTAACCCAATAGCTTTCCAGAGGTAACACCGAATGCACATTTCTTAGGATTCAACCGTAATTTAAACTTTTCCATTTTGTCCATGATTGGGCCTAAATCTTACAGGTACAGAGATTGTTTCTTTGATTTATCAAGGGTATCAACCACATAGTCTTCCATGGTTTTGTGCATCATATCATGGAAGATAGTTGTTATTGCCCTCTGATAGGTATCTCCTGTGTTTTTCAAACCAAAAGGCATGACATTCCACTAGAATGTTCCCCAAGCACATGTGAAGGCAGTCATTTCTTGATACTCTGGAGCAATCTTGATTTGGTTGTACCCTGATAAACCATCCATGAGAGAATTCATTTCATACCCAACAGTCATGTCTACAATCATGTCAATGTTAAGAAAAGGAAAGTCATCCTTTGGACATGCTTTGTTGAGATCCCTAAAATCAATGCAGACTCTGATGAATTTGTCTGGCTTTGACACTGGTATGATGTTGGATATCCATTCTGCATAATCAATAGCTCAGATGAATCTAGCTTTGAGTAACTTTTCTAGTTTAGCCTTGATAAGTAATGCAACATGAGGGTGCATTTTTTTTTATTTTTTGTTTTACCGGTTTTACTCCAGGAGTTATTGAGAGATGATGCATGATAAGGTGTGGATCTAAACTAGGAATATTTGAGTATGTCCATGCAAAGTTTATCTTCATCTCTTTAAATAAGTCTATGAATTCCTTGAGCTCTTCTACAAACAAAGATTTAGCTACATGAATAATGTGCGAATGTTCCTCTATATGAATATTCATTGGTTGAGTTGGCTCTATGAGCACTAATGATTGCTCATGTAAATGACTAGGCAAGACATCAAGCATCCCATCCTCAAGCACCCTAGAGAGGTTTTTGCCTTTGGATGTTTCTTTTTTTTTTACTATTTTGGGTTCTGAAACTGCCACAATGTGGTTTTCACCTTCAGACCCTTTTCTTTTTCTCATTTTTATTTAATAACTGAGATACTTGATGTCTTCTTCAGTCATGCTCACACTAGGTTCACTAGTGGAAGAAGTGACATGTTCAGCAGCATTAAGATAGTAGGCTAAAGCATAGTCATTGGAAAATAGAGGCATTTTAGTAGGTTGTCCTTGTAAGGACCAATCAATGAGTTTAGGATGCATTAGCGGCAAAGGTTCAATGGGTTTGAGGGCATTGATGGTATGTTCATTGTAGACAATGACTATTAAGTAGAGTCCTAGACCTGAACCTTGTATAGATGTGTTCAAATCAGAAAGATCCCTAATGACATCATGAAAGCCCATATCATAAATAGGAGGTCCTAATTCATCCAACCTAACCTCTAAGACTTCACCTACTTCAGGCCTGGGTACATATCGCTGAACTGTATCCATCTCTATGTCTAAAGTGCCCTCTGAAAGACTATCAAACTCATATTCATGGGAGAATGTTTCATCATTTGGTTTCATATCAAGGACATGAGTGAAATCTACTCTTTGCCCCTAGTTTGGATGAGTTCTACCTAAGAACTCCGCTATGGTTAGACTTCTTTCTTCTATATCTTGCTCTTGTTTGGAGGTAGTAGTCTCTGACTGATCAGAATTTATCGTTGATTCCTCTAGAATACGCTCTTCAGTAGCGTTGACCTGGGGTGTATCTTCGTCAAAGAGAAGAGCCAAAATATTGGGAGGAATGGGAGAAGGATACACATCCTCTGCATTGGAATCATTTGAATCATCCAAGTTTCCACTGGGTATGTTAGTGCTTTCTATTGTTGTATTTTTTTCTTCCAGAACCTGATGTCCCTTTCCTTTATCTAGGTGATTCTTCACTCTTTGTTCTTTCTTGGATAAGAACCCTAGACCAGTTGTGTCTCTAGGTAATTTGTAGTCAATATAGATAGGTTCTTTAAGTCCATTTTGATTAGGTCCAATGGGTCCTTTACCCTAATATCCCATTTTACAAGCCACGTTATACCCCACACTGAATCTTTCCAGGGGTATTACACATTGTTTGACTTCATTATCTTCAGGTTCCTTATATAACCAAGCCAGAGGAGCTCTTTCCTCTTGTTCATCTTCCAATGGTGTGTTGGCTTCAACAAAGTTCTCATCATAGATTTCTTGGGATGTTGTTGATTTCATCTCTTTTGAAGGTCTCCCATAGGACCTAGGTGATGTGGGAAGAGATGTGATTGACAGTACGGGTTCCACTGTATATCCACCCATACCTATGTCCTTTATCTTGAGTGTCTTTTCCATTTCCTTCAATAAATTTGTAGTTGATTCAGAGTTGGATGCCTCACTATTGTGTGGGACAAGGGTATTTGTTGCTTGTCTTAATGCATTACAGGAATAACTAGTGTCTGCGGGAACAGTGACTTATACACCATTGAATGGGAATTTGATGCGCTGATGGAATGTTGATGGCATTGCCCACATCTCATGGATCCAAGGTCTTCCCAATAGAATGTTGTAGGCCAATGGGAGATCCACAACTTGGAAGGTAACATCCCTCTCAACAGGACCTATTCAGATTGGTAAAGTTACTAGAACTTTAGAAGATCTTTCTTGTTCATCATACGCCTTGATAGTGATTTTCTTTTTAGGATCAATGAAGTTCTCTGAAAATCCTAGTTTCTCAATTAACCTGTAAGTGCAGATATTCAACCTTGAGCCTCCATCTATCAAGACCCATCTGACGCGGTGTTTATGGATCATGACTTTGACATGCAGGGGGAGATTGTGTGGATGACTTAAGGAGTTGTCATCTTCTTCTGAGAGTGATAGGTAATGTGGCAAGGTCAAGTGACCCACCATGGATTGAAACTGATCCAGATCCAAGTCCTTAGGGACATTGGTAGTTGATAGTGCTTTATCCAGGACCTCTTTGTGAGATGGAGAGAGTTTGAGCAATTCAAAGATTGAAATTTGGGTAGAGGTTCTCTGCAATTGCTCGACAACACTATAGTCCATAGTATTGGATGAATTCAGTTGTTTCGACTGTGAGACTTTAGGGGTACCCACAATGGTTTTTTTCCTAAGAGGTACCTAGGATTTGGATACCGATGGTTTATTGGAAGATGATGAAGGGTTGGAAAATCCACAACCCCCAAGGATAACCTTTGCTTGTGCTTGAGTAACTACGTTGGCTGATCAAGACTCTTTCTCTTTCTGCTTGATGATGATGACATTGCAATATTTAGAGTGAGACGGCTCAAGAATGTTGATGATGTTGTAGTCATCATTAGAGTAAGTGTGATTGATTTCAGCACCTTTCTTAGAAGTTTCTCCTTTGCGATGTTCCAGGAAAGGATCTTTGAATGCCTTATGATTAGCATTCTTTTTGTGATTATCAACTACAATTATTTCATTATCAATGAGATCTTGGATCTCATGTTTGAGCCTCATACAATTTTCTGTCACGTGTCCTTTGTTTCTATGGAATTGATAGAAATCATTGTCTCTCCACCATTTAGGTTTGATTTCTAGATCATATAGTTTGGAGTTATCTGGCAACGTGATCAGTTTGTTTGCCAGTAGAGTTTTAAGTGTAGATTCATAGGACTCACCTAAAGAGTCAAAGTCTTGTTTACGTTTAATCCATGGTTTGTCTTTCAACAAACCGTTGGTCCCTTTAGAAGATGATGATTTAGTGGTATTTTCAACAGTTTTTAGGGCCTTGGAGCCACATGTCAGATTGAAGACTATTGGTTTTGACTTGGGAATAGAGTAATTGACTACTTTGTCATTTACCACATGCTTGTTTTTGTTCCAATATTTAGTTTTGTCTTTAGAGTTGGAACCAAACTTGTTTTCCTTATAGAGGGTAATGTCACCCTTTTTAACAAGCACATCTTCTATTTTCATCTTGTTTTCCACCATTTTCTTGAAAGAGGGTGGAAATTACATCTGAAGAGGGTAGTTTAGTTTTGGAATCAGAACACTAGCAAAAATATCCATCTTTTCAGATTTAGGCATGATGTGTGGATATCTAGAAAAACATCTTTCTCCATCTCTAGAGAAAGGTTAGAAAGGGTTCTCATGTGTTTTGCTTCGTGTTACATAAATAAATCATCGTCACAAGATGTTGGATATTGTAAGAGTACTATTACAAGAACAAATTCATCAGCTCATCAAAAGTTACCTAAATGGATAGGAGAAAATAAGTTGTAGACACATGAAGCGGGTGAAACAACTACAAGCCTACACATTCACCATTAAACACAAAAAGGGCCAAGAAAACAAGGCACTTGATGATCTTAGTAGGAGATTCAATTTTATCCAAGAGATATAGGTTCAAAGTATAGGGATTGATGCACTTAAAGAATTATACAAAAATGATCTTGACTTTGGGGAAATATATGAGGTTTGTACTACACTTTCAGATGCATATAACACTATGTCATCTAATTATCTGATTCAGACTGATCTTGTGTTAAATGGAGGGCAACTATGCATCCAAAAGTGTTCAATGAGGGGAAATTTAATCGAGAATCATTGTGGTACCTTAAGTGGTCATTTTGGCAAAGACAAAATACTTGAATTAGTGAGGATGCACTAATAGTGGCCTAAAATGAAGATAGATATAAGGAGGTTTATAGAATCTTGTTCAATTTGTCAGAGGGCTAAAGGAGTTAGCAAAAATCAAGGACTCTATCAGCCCCTACCAATCCCAACCAAACCATGGGAAAGTGTTAGTATGGATTTAATTATGGTATCACCTAGAAAAAAAAAGGGATTTGACAATGTGTTTGTCATAGTAGATCACTTCAGCAATATGGCTCATTTTTTTCCCTACAAGTCAACAAATGATGCATCCCATGTTGCTCATCTTTTCTTCAAAGAAGTGGTCAGAATCCATGGTTTACCTCTCTCAATTATATCATATAGAGATGTGAACTTCCAAGATCACTTTTGGAGGACCCTTTGGAAAATTCTTGGAGCCAATCTCTCCTTCATCTTTGCATACCATCCTCAAACATATGGGCAAACTAAAGTTGTCAACAGATCCCTAGGAAATTTTCTATGTCTGAAAAAACAGTATGGGAAATCATGCAATTTTGTTCTCCCTCAAGTAGAGTATGCATACAATGATACCATTAATAGGAGCACTATTAAAATACCTTTCCAAATCAATTATGAACTTCATCCTAGAGGAATCATGGAGTTACAGGATCTACCAAATGAATTTAAAGCAAGTGCACAAGGAGAGGAATTAGAATATTTGATAAAACATGTATATGAGCAAGTTAAAGCCACATTGAAATATAATACAAAAAATTACAAGGTTCAAGCAGATCAAAGAAGGAGACATGTATCTTTCAAGGTAGGAGACCAAGTATTGGCATATCTAAAGAAGGAAAGACTACCCAAGGGGAAACACACAAAGTTGTAAATGAGGAAGATAGTCCCTTGCCAAATCCTCCATAAATTTGGAGAGAATTCTTATGAAATATCCCTCCCTCCTATTGTTTCTATTTCACCTATTTTTAATGTCTTTGATTCTAAATCTTTTCAAGGGAGATGCAGGTTCTGATATTTATTTGTAGGATGATGAAGGTGAACAGGTTGAGTGGCTCAAGGATATTCCTCTGAGCCAACCAATGTAATTAGAGAAGATCTTGGACACCAATGTTGTGAAACAAACTAGCTGGAACACCTATAAACACTATTTGGTCAAGAGGAAAGGATTACCAGACCTGGATGCTACATGGATGGATGAAAAGACCATAGCCAAGCATACCACCACATTGGAGGAGTTAATCTCAAGTAGGAACTTGAGTTTTTAAAACTAGGGGAATATGGTGTAGGATCACCCCTCCTAAGGTCTAGTAGATGTGTTTCAAAGGCCTAAGATTCCTTGAGGATCATTGGATCCCTTGTTGATGTAATAAAGCCCAATTGTAAGACTAGTTGGCCCAAGGTGCACTTATAAGCCTTGTGGTCAAACTTGATCAAAGGGAAAGATTTTTATGGATTTTATTAGTTTTAGGTGTCTTAAATGTTTTTGAGTAAAAATGCACTCATTAGGAATCTCTAGTGCTACTAGGTAGTTAGGACTTCAAAATTTGTAAAATTGTTGCAATGTTGTAAAAGTTGCTTAGCAACTTTTGCAACTTTTTGTCAAAAGTTGTTCTAACCTCTCCAACAGTCGCAATGGTTTGTAAATCAGTTGTTGAAGTTGGATTGAGGATATATAATACCATGGATGATGAATTCAAAATTTTCTTCATGGATGCGAGATTTGGTGACAAATTTTTAGAAGAATAAAAAAAAAAATTCTGGTAACTGTCTAGAATTTTCATATTTCCATATTGTAATTGGATTGAAACCATTTCCATTTGTTTATGCTAGTATAGTAAGGTATTTTTTGGTTTGAATGCAACTGGTTTTATTGGTTGGTGTCGAATTTGAAGGAAGGAATCATAGTGTTTATTGAGACTATCGATGAAACCCTACATAACCTAGGGTCTGAAGATGTGCCCCTAATTTGTAACTTCATGATTGTATCACCATGTACATGGGAGGAATACAATTATGGGTAGGATTTTAGGATTCCAGAATGGAATGGAGAAATATTTTTATCACCAAGCCCTAGCCGAGCATCCCTTATGTGCTTGGCTACAAGTGACTGGTGTTTAATGCACAAGGCCCAATAGGGAGTGGAAAGAAAAATTATAAGTGTGGGTTTGGTGTTCTTAGGAGTAGGTATACTTTCCCTAAGCATTGATTTAATTTAGGTAAACCATTTGGGAGTACTTGCCGCAATAACCAGGCCTAATTAGTCCTATTAGGTCTCTGGTCCATATAGGTGTTTGAGATATTCAAGATTGGATTCAGGAGTCAGTTCTCTAGAATTTGGTGTATCTCACAAAAAGGTTCTTAGAAGTGTGGGCTCTCAGAGAGGTTCTTTGTAACTTATAAGAGTTAAGGTGGAAAAACCCTTTGCTTAGGGAAACTAGTCGAGCTTGTCCTACTAGGCCTAAGAAGACACTTTGCCAATTGAGATCATTAGGATTTCATGGAAGGTTCTAAGTGATACTAACTTGCATATATCTAGTCAGTGAAACCTTAACTACTCCCTATGGTTAAGCATGAAGGGTTTTTACATTTTCTCATGTGTGTCAAGGATCTCTTGTGAGGATACTTGATATGAAATTCAAAACACACTAAGGCTAGTGTGGTTGGATTGAGATGAAGGCTTTCTAGTATGTAGAAGGGAGTGGCATAGCCTTCAAGAAGAATAATGTGTTTTACCCAGGATTTCTAGGTAGAAGGACTCAATCAGTTAGCCATTTGTGGCTTGACAGCTAGGGATATTGTAAAGTGGTTGTTTGGGGTCAATTCCTATAGCACAAGGCTCCACTCTGCATCATCTATGATTTATAAGTTGCAGTATGTTGTTCATACCAAACCATATATTTCTCAAGTAGTTGGAATAGTGGCTATATTTCAAGAAAATTCCAATGAATCTCATATGGTTGCATTCAAGAGGATATTCAAGTATTTGAAAGGGACAATTGACTATGGTATATGGTATGTTCATGATGGTGATTTATTTTTTAGTGTGTTTATTGATGGAGATTGGGAAAGAGATGTTGATGATAGAAAGAGAACAAGTGGTGGTGCATTCTTTCTAGGTGAAAGGCTTGTATCTTGGAAAATCAAGAAGAAAAATTGTATCTCACAATCTACTGTAGAAGCAGAGAATGTAGAAGCGACTATAAATTATACACAAATTGCATGGACGAAGCAAATTCTTGAAGGTATCAAAGAAAAGGTGATTGAATCTATAACTATTTTTTCTTACAATACAAGTGAAATAAATATTTCCAAGAATCCAATAATGCATTCCAAGACTAAGCACATTGAAATTAAGTATCACTTTATGAGAGAGAAAGTGCAGGAGAAGGAGGTGAAGTTGGAATATGTACCAACAATGGAGAAGATAGTAGATATCTTTACAAAGGCACTATGTAAGGATACTTTTAAGTACCTTATAGGTAAGCTAGGGGTTATGCCCATACCTAAACAAAACTAATATTTTTTTGGTGAATCAAGCCAATGGATTTATTTCCATATCTTTCACTCTGAATTAATGTTTAGGGGACTAGTCCTTAGGGAGAGAATTCGACAAGAGATGAAGATAGTTGGAGCAGATGAAGACTTGGGCATATTTTTCCTTTGGCATTGTTGTCAAATAGGGACAATAATCAGTAAAAGGAGAGAAAAACAATGATAGACAAAGGAGGAGAGAACCAAATATCAAGAACAAAGAACTATAAAGATGTATCAGCTAACGGGGAGCAGTTTTGGTATTTAGATATTTTCTTGGTATTGTTGGTATTTCCATCAATGACAAAGGGATGGATTGTTGGCATAACTAATGTAGAGATAATTTGAGTATGCTATGGTATGTGTTTGATGCATATCTTATGATAGGTTGATCATTTATGATGTTTTCATTCATGTCAACTTAGTTTTTGTTGGTTGACAGTGTGCATGTTATGCTGATGTATGTTCAAGATGCTTAATCCAAAGATATGGTAAGATTTGGTGTGTGTGATTGTAATGGAAGTCAAAGTGATGTCTCTAGATGTTTTACATATGATTGCATAGGTTTATCATATGTATGGTGTGACTTATGATTGATTGAAATTTGACAAGTCAATGGGAAGAACATGATGTAGCCAAGGATCAATGTTTTGATGATTGTGTCAAATAGGTTTGGACTCAGATGTTGCAGTTTAGGATATGTTATCTTGACTGTGTTATGATGTTGTTGTTTCAACCGCATCATGTTTGGTGTCAGAAGATAGAGTTTCAATAGGATAAAGATTGTTTAGTGAAAAGCAAAATTTCTTAGAACAATCAGTCAGATCCTCAACCTATGATGATGAATCATGTTATGATAAGTGGTTATGTGTTCGAGGGATCATAGTGACTTTGCAGATCGACATGGATTGATTAATTGACATTTTTATGATCATTATAATCAAATTTCTTGGATTTGTGCAAGAACATTGGAAAATGTGTTGTGGTTTGAATTTGCTTTGTCAAATCGATGTGCAATGAATTTCAAGGCTGACTTGAAGTTGTAATTGAATGCTCTAGATTGATAATACATTTTATGGTTTAAGGATTGAGTAGAAGGACTGTAATATTTTTTGTAAGGAATTCAAATGGCCTAATGAATTTATAATGTATTTATATGAAAAGTTTTGTATAATGCAAGTGTAGATCATGGATGAGGTGTGGTTGAGTGAAGAGATAAGATTGTCTGCGAGAAACAGAAATATTGTGCTTAACTGGATCTAAACAAGCATAGGGGGCGTGCTACACCCAGATCATTGTACTTGTTGATTCCTAATTCTTTCTGCAAATAATTCCCTTAACTGAGTAGACTTTAATAGGTCTGATTGGTAAATCCTTTAACCAGGTGACTCTTTAATTAGGGTTTGAAATCCCTTAATAGGGTAAAGCTCCTAACAGGGCTAGAGGTAAATCCCTTAATCGGGTGGCTCCTAATAGTGTATTTCTCTTAACCAGGCATTTGTAAGCTCCTAACAAGACTAAGCTCTTAACCAGGTTTACTTCAGAACAGTGCAAAACTATTTGAGGGTGTCATCCCAATACGTGGTTTTTCTTTTGGGTTTCCACGAGCAAATTATGTGTTATTGTGGTACATGGTTGTGGATGTTTATCTTCATTGGTTATTTTATTCATGCAATAAATTTTAATTGATGCAATTTATTGAATGGTTTATGAAAAGTTTAATTTGTTAGATTACTGATTCACCCCCCCCTCTCAATAATATTGGATCTATTAATACTAACAAAATATATCAATTATTTTCTTGCTACCCTTGCTTGTGGAAGGTATTTTCATTTGTTTTTTTTATTCTAGTTTTTTGTGTTGCAAAATTCAACATATAATAATTCAAAATATTACTTGTAATTGTAACTCATCCTATATGAATAATGGTTATACTAAAATATTATTATTTTTTTACCTTTTTATATTGTTGCACATGTCAATAATTTTTAGATCATTGAGTTTTTTGTGTACTCGCTAAATATATTTAATATTTTTCAATCCACTAAAATATTTATAATCTATCAACACATACATTTCTATATAATATTTCAATTATATATATAACATTGATATTTTTAAAAATAAATCCTTTTGCATCTTTTATTTGACAAAGGAAGAAACCAAATTATTCATGAATGCCAAAGGATTGTAGCTCAATTGGTTTAACACAATTGGTGAGGGTGAGTATATGTGATAAGAAAAGTCATTGGCCAAGGTTCAAACCCCTAGATTTGTGTTCAAGATAAGTTCAAAACTTACATTACTTTGATGGATAGGACCCCCCTAAAAATGGTTGCTTAGCCAAAGGATAAATTATTGTTTAGATATATGCTTTCTCGCATCATTTTAATTCACTACATAAATGAAGAGATTCTAACATGTATATAATCCTATTTATTCCATCAAAATAATTTTTGTCTATGATCACTTTTAAGAGTGTTTTAATTATTTGAAAAAAATTGTCTTACAAGAACTTATAAGACATTGAATCTTTATCATAAAGAAACACAATTGATGGATGTTGGCAAGGAAAAGGTAGATCCATAATATCATTGGAGATCCTACCACAAATTATTGAAATGAGGTTGGGAGCTCCTAATTTAAAATATGTGATTTATAGAAGTATATAAGGGGCACATCTTGGTAGTAATATATTTGTATAGACAAAGACATAATGCAACAAAGTGCATTTAGACATGTGAGAAGATAATAGAAACATGTAAATAAGGATATATAAGTAAGAATGTATACAAGGATATAGACAATAGTGATATAGATTACAAGAATATGTACATGAATGATGAACCATGACCATATTATTGAGCAACCTCAAATAACTAAGAGGGGGATGAATTAGTTATCCCAAGATGTTTTACAACTATAACTATGTCGGTAACAATATTAATTCAAGATGATAAATAAAATAGCTATGAAAAAGAAATAATCCAAGATAAACAATGTACAATTAACACCAGATTTACGTGGAAACCCCAAGATAGGAAAAACCATGGAGAAACTAATTCTCATGTATTAAATCAATTAAGGTGATTTGTATAATTCTGATTGCAAGTAAGGCTCACTATCAGTCGAGCTAATTGTCCTGAATACAAAACAACTATCACAACCAGTACAAAAAGTGATCTTACAAAAAAAACTTGAACTGATGAAATTGCATCTACACATGCATGGATTCGATTCTGGTGAAGAACACTGTCTTTATCAGCAGTAAATCTAAACTGATATCTCTTGTCAATCTTTGACACACTTCTACAAAACCTTTCTGACACCACCTTTACTCTACCTTCAATATTATCCTTCGCACTTCTTATTATGTTTGCTAACTTTTGTTTTTAATCATACTCATATCATACCACCTTCAACATTCACACTACATACCCACTCATCCTTAGATTCAAAATATGTTCTCTATATATATACATATCCAATAAACTTATAATCATATGTCGGATTGAATACAAAATAAAGTATCTTGAGATTAAGATCAACATGCTAGCACCAAACCTAAAATATAGGTCGCACATATGAGAAATAGATACCACACTACCATGAGACCAAAAGATAGGTCCTACATAAGATAACCAAGTTACAAAGCTTAAGAAAAGAAAGATAAATTGATTATAAGGCAGATGGGAATATCAAAACCAAGACCATGTCTTGATCACCACATAATTTAGTACCAACTGAAGAATAGTACTGAGAAGCAATGGTCTAAAGATTTAATACAACTGTTATATCAAAATTCTCGATACATTGCATGAATGATCAGACAAAAAAGGATACTCAGAAAGAACTCTAAACACAATAGACATCCAAAATATATCCACAGAACACTATAGATGTGCCAAAAAGATATACCACCATTATCGAACCACGGATAATCATCCACAACATTCGATGTCATACAAAACTGTATAAGATAGATCAATATTGTTCATTAATCGAAGCACAACCAATCAATACATAATTTTTGTCATTAATGAAAACAATACCAACAACAACATCTCAACAATATCCCCCTTTGGAATTGATGAAAAAAACAAAAAAATAGAAAAAAAAAAAAAAAAACTATCCAAAAACAAAAACTCCCCTTGTTCAAGTTATGTATTTCTATTTTTAGCTCAATATTTTCTTCTTCATTTTCTCCCCTTTTTTCCAACAATGGAAAAGGGACAAATCATCAAGTCAGATCATATGATTAGAATAGCATATTTTACAATAAAAAATTTATTGTACCTTTCTTTTATAATTGGAATACTATGCTTCCAGTCCACTACAACATAACTCATCCATGCACACAAACTATCATGTAGAACCAATGAATCAAATGATGATGACTAGTCTTGAGACTACTACTAATTAAATTCATACTTCTCTATATCATAAAGAATTTCTAAAAGATGTTCTAACTAGACCTCAACCAAATCCTTCACCAACCAAAAAGTCTTCACTAAGTGCTCCCTCTGTCTATGGACATGCAACAACTCAACTTGCAACTCACCAACTCTAATTCTCTTCTTAGCACATTTTTCCTTGAAGAAATAATAATTCTTAACAATACCATTCAACTCAAAATCAATAATTCCAATCTTACTTTGAAAAAATTATCAATAGTTGCAGGCTTTCAGAGACAATAGCGGTACATATCAGGTATCTCCTTCAATCATTCTTTTGTTTCATGAATAAATTTTGATAACCTATGTTCAACATTAGCACATTTTCTATAAATTACATCCCTAAACTTTCAACTTCTAGAACATTCCTATAGAAACCTTTCCTCATCAATTCTCATTAGATCAATCGGTAACACATTAGAAACAACAATGCCTTTACTAAGCAAATGATTCATCAGTGCATTTTCAATTTCAATCTTTCTATCTGAAGAGAAAGCACACCATATTTCACAAATTCTACCCAACTCTCCTTGTTCCAACATTGTCTGAATAACATCTAATTCAACAAAGTCTCATTTAGATGGAGATACATCATCATTTTGTTCCTTCTCTTCCTTCTCTTCCTCATCTTATTATTCCTCTGATAAAGTGATCATTTCCTTTCATTTTGTACTAGTCTTCCTTTACTTAGGTTTCAAAGGGGAACCACTGAGCACAATTTCTAATTCCCTCTCACTAGAGGAGGAGCCCTTCTCAATCCAGCCAACAGGTAGAGCACCAAACATAGTTTCACCATAGCATAAGTGTTATAAAGATACAATGTAAACAATTGTTTTTTTTTCATTGATGTCAAACCTTAACTGGTGAGACTATTGCTATCTGTTTGAGTACCATATCTATTTATTGTTGAA
The DNA here is from genome assembly GCA_018584345.1 of Thuja plicata. Taxonomy (NCBI): domain Eukaryota; kingdom Viridiplantae; phylum Streptophyta; class Pinopsida; order Cupressales; family Cupressaceae; genus Thuja; species Thuja plicata. The sequence continues at coordinate 1,423,348 of MU224005.1, forward strand.
GAAGATTTGAAGGAAAGGATAGCAAGAAGACCTAGTAAAATGATTGAGTTATGGGAAATCACAAGGGTACTTGATCAGTTGGAACATTGGAAAATTAATGTGTTGTTTATCCATAACACTAAGTCAAGATGTTAGTTTACTAGGAATAGTATATGCTGAGTGAAATTTGTGTCGACCGAGCACCAGTGTATGTCAAGCATAATTTCTAAGTATCGACAGAGTGCCAGTAAAATTGTCGAAGAAAATAGTGATGACCGAGTGGAAGAACACAGTGTTAGCGGAGCAGCAGTATTTTGGTAAATGATGAGATTAGATATCTCTTGCCGATATAATTGAATTTATTGGGATATGTAAAGTTAATTAAGGATAAGAAAGATTGGTCCACACTATTTAAATGCATGGATCCAAGATTTAATTAGTGATTTCTTTGGAGAAATAAATTAAATGTAAAGATGGAAAGATCTGTTGGATCTGACCTAACCTAGGATCTACGATCTTGATTAAGCGGCAAAGATTTATTTTACCTAGATGAATAGGTCTAAGATAACCTCAAGGGGTTATTCAAAGTGATGTATGTCAGAGAAAAGTGTATGCAAGAGAATTGCATGGTTAATTGACTAATTGGCATGATCTAGCAAAGAAGGCTGAACAAAGAAGCAGAGAGTTGCGAAAGTGATTGCTTGATGGATTTCCAAGAAGTTCTGAAGATTGAAATGAGAATGAAGGCCACTCATTGAATTAGCATAAGAGCTTAATAGGATCTGGATTTGTAAAGTAAGTTGTATTTATCAGATCACACCTGTTGATTACTTTCTAACCATTGTATCAGTCGAAATCCTTTAACCAAGTTGACCTAATAGTCATTGTATAAATCCTTTGAGAAAGGTGACATTCAGGTGGAATGTTCTAAGACCTCTAACAAGGCCACTCTTTAAAGGGTGATTAAATCCTTTAACCAGGTCACATTTAGCAGTGTGTTTTGTAACCTTTAACAGGGTTGGCTCCTAGCAGAGTTCACTTTAGAAGAGTGAAAAATTGGTATCATGTTACTGGTGGTTTTCCCCAATTTGGGTTTCCACGTTAAATAATGATGTCAACTTGTGTGAATGTTTATGTTGTGTTTTATTGTTAAGTTTCTACAAGCTTATTACATTTGAACAGTAAACTGCATATTTATGTTGTTGACTTATGCTATTGTTGCCGAGTAGATCTGAGTTGTTTAAAGTGTTATAAAGTTTCAATTGGTACATCTAGACCTGAGGATAATTGATTCACCCCCCCCCCTCTCAATTATTCATATACATTCAAAAAATTGGTA
>MU224005.1:1424715-1441984 GCA_018584345.1 Thuja plicata
GGTATCAGAGCTTTGGTCTCTTGAAAATAGTTTGAAGGTACTTGGAGAAAAAGATCAAGATGTATAAAAAGGAGGTACCAAAGTTGAACAAAGATAACTTCCCTGCATGGCAGAGTTTGATAAAATTGCATCTGGCTGGTATTGGTGATGCTGCTAAGAACTATATTGAACATGATTATGTAGTCCCAACAACACCTCTCACCGCTGAATAGTTAAGAGAAAATAAGGAACACAATCAAGCAATGTTGGAGATCGCATCATCCCTGAGCTATCTTGAATTTGAAGACATAAAGAACAGTACAAATGCAAAGAAGATGTGGGATACCCTAGCAACCATCTATGGAGGAGATACAAATGTGTTGAGAGCCAAATCTGAAAGTTTAAGAGGTAAGTTTGATGAAATGAAAATGCAAGAAGGAGAAAATATAGTTCAATACTGTGGTAGGATAAAGGAAGTTGTGAATTCTATTATAGGAGCTAATGGAACCATTGATAATAACACCATTATGAGAAAGGTACTGAGAACTCTTCTTCCTATATATTCTATTAGAGTCTCTACAATTCAAGAATTAAGATGTACTCCTAATAACAATTTGACTTTAGAAGGTCTGGTAGGCAGACTTACTGCATTTGAGATGTCAAATTTTGATAACTATACTCCACAAGCTACTGATTCTACATTCAGATCCCAATTGGTCCTTAACAAATCAAAGAAAGGAAAGAAATGTGTAAACAGTGAAAGCAACACTACAGATGATGATCTGGAAGAACTTGAGGCACTTATGGAAAAAAGACTATCTAGAGGAAAAGGAAAGTTCAAAGGTAAACTTCCTATCATTTTTTTTTTCATGTAACAAAGTTGGTCATATTGTTGCTAGATGTCCTGATAAGAATGAAAAAGATGAAAGAAGGGACAACAAGTACAAAGATAGAAAGGATGACTGAGACTTTAGAAAGTATAAGGATTACAAAGACAAAGGTAAGAAATCTTGCTATATAGTTGAAGAAGCCTCTGATAGTGGAACTGATAATTCTGATGAAAATGATATAGAAGTTGTGTATGTTGCTATGAAAGATGATTCTGATGATGATGAGAAACCTGCACTAATTTCTTTTATGAGTAAAGGTGATCATTGGATTATTGACAGTGGTTTTTCATATCACATGACTGGTGACAAGGATAAATTTGAAACCTTAGATCATTGCAATGGCGGTTATGTTAAATTTGAAAATGATTCACCATGTCTTGTTAAAGGAAAAGGATCAATTAACTTGATAGACAAGATTAAATGTGACAATATATATTGGGTTGATGATCTTAACTATAATTTATTGAGTGTTGCACAACTGAATACTTCTGGTTGCAGAGTTGAATTCCATCACAAGTAGGCAAAGATCTATGATGCCACTGGAGATTTAGTTGGAAGTGGAGAGAAAATAAAAGGTAACTTATTCTATCTGGACTTAGCTGATGAGACATGCTTGTTTGCATAATATAATGATGTTTGGTTATGGAATAAAAGGTTGTGTCATGTAAACATTGATAATTTGGTAAGCATAAGAAAATTGAAAAAGATTAGAGGGCTGCCTAAGTTAAAGAAACCTGAAAATGCAATGTGTAAGCAATGTCAATTGGGAAAAATGACTAAATCTAGTTTCAAAAGCAAGACTCATACTTCTGAGGAAATTCTGAAATTGGTTCATACTGACCTTTGTGGTCCCATTGGTGAGAAAAGTTACTGTGGAGATAGATATTTCATTCTATTTGTTGATGATTACTCTAGAATGATGCCTGTTATGTTTCTTAAAGAAAAATCTGATGCATTCCAGTTATTTAAGTGGTACTTGGCAAAAGTTGAAAAGCAGACAGGCAAAAGTCTGAAATGTTTGAGATCTTACCGAGGAGGTGAGTTTATTTCTAATGAGTTTAACATGTTCTGCAATGACCGAGGTATAAAAAGATAGATTTTTGCACCGAGGACACACCACAGAATGGTATTGCCGAAAGAATAAATAGATCTATCATGGACTATGCCAGAACACTAATAATGGAGAAAAATGTTGCACAAAAATATTAGAGAGAAGTTGTAAGTACAACAGTCTATACCCTGAACAGATTACAAGTTAAAAAAGCTACTAATGCTATACCTTATGATCTATGGTATGAATATGCACCTAATGTATGATATTTCAAAGTCTTTGGAAGTAAATGCTTCATACTGAAGGATAAAAGAAATGGAAAACTAGATGCTAAAAGTGAGGAAGGCATATTTCTTGGCTATTCAACTAAAAGTAAAGCATATAAGTGTTTGAATTCTAACACTAACAAAATTGTGGAAAGTGGAAATGTTAGAATTGATGAATATGCAGAAAGAAATGAAGCAGAAAGCACACGAGAACTTGAAAGTTACAAATAATTTATCTATCTTGATGAGAAAGATTCTAATATATTACCTAAACCTGAGAATGAGGTTGTCGAGCAATAGCTAGCACCTTCCGAGTTACAGAATGAGACTGTCGGGCAATAAGAGGTAATTTTTCAGCTATCTGATGGAGATGTCGAGACACAAAATCAGCCTAATTTGAATGAGAACAATGAATTTGAAGCAAAGAAAGAACCTACTCTACCAAAGTATGTGAGGAGGCACCACAAACCTGATCAAATCATAGGATCAAAGGATTCTACAGTTATGACAAGGAGTAAGTTGAGAGATAGTACATGCTTGTTATGTGATTTTGAGCCTAAAACAGTAAAAGATGCCTTAGAAAATGAAGACTCGATACAAGCCATGAATGAAGAGATTGAATAAATTGAGAAGAATAAGACTTGGACACTTGTACCTAGGCCGAATGATAAAAATGTAATTGGTACTAAGTGGGTATTCAGACATGGAGAAGTAACAAGGAATAAATCTATACTGGTATGTAAGGGTTATGCATAAGAGGAAGGAATTGATTATGGAGAAACATTCGCCCAAGTTGCAATATTGGAAGGAGTCAGAACCTTACTTGCATATGCAGCCTACAAAGGTTTTAAAGTTTATCAGATGGATGTAAAGTCAACATTTCTAAATGGAATATTAGAAGAAGTGTACATTGAACAAGCTTATGGATTTGTTGACCCAAGCAAGAGGAACATGGGTTGTAGATTACACAAGGCACTATATGGACTGAAGCAAGCACCAAGAGCATGGTATGAGAGATTGCACAATTATTTGATAAAGATTGGATTCACAAGAACCAATGATATCAACAATCTGTATTTGAAGATAGAACAAAATAAAGGTACTTTACTAGCTGAAATTTTTGTTGATGACATTATATTTGGTGGACAAGATGTGTTATGCCAAACATTTGCAAAAGAGATGCAAATTGAATTTGAGATGTCTATTTTGGGTGAAATCAAAATATTTGTTGGCTTGCAAATATATCAAATGAAGAATGGTATCTATATTACTCAATCAAAATATGTCAAGGAGATACTAAAAACTTTTGGCATGGAAGAATCAAAAACAGTGAGTACACCCATGGCTACTAGATAGAAGTTAACAAAAATGATGATACAAAAGAAGTGAATCAAACCCTTTACAGGTCAATGATTGGAAAGATGCAATATGTTGTACACAACAGACCTGATATTGCTCTGGCTGTTGGAATTGTTGAAATATTTTATATCAATCCCAAGGAAACTCATATGATGGCAATAAAAAGAATTCTAAGATATTTGAAAGGAACATATGAATATGGTCTGTAAATATTACAAAAAGAATGATAAGTTTGAGCTTAGAGTTTACACTGACTCTATTTGGGCTAAAAATGTGGATGACAAGAAAAGCACCACAGGTGGCACATTTCTTTTGGGAAAGAGATTGGTTTCATGGAAAAGAAAGAAACAGAATTGCACCTCACAATCTATAGCTAAAGCTAAGTATGTGGCAATAGTAGTTAACTGCTCTAATATTGTATGGTTGAAGATACTACTAAAAGGTATGAAAGAAGAAATTACATAACCAGTTGTTATGTATTGTGATAACACAAGTGCCATTAATATTTCTAAGAGCCTCATGATGCACTCTAAGACAAAGCATATATCTATCAAGTATCATTACTTGAGGGAGCTAGTTCAACACAAGGAAGTGAGAATGGAATATGTGCATACTAAGGAACAGTTAGCAGACATATTTACTAAAGCACTACTTAAAGGTACTCATGAGTATATGCGAGGTAAATTAGGGGTGATTCCCCTAACTGAGGCTAATTAGTTAAGAATGGAATTGTTTCATCAAATATTATATTCAGAATATTTGACACATTGATGCATAGGAAGTCACACTTTAGGATGCTGCCTAAAGCTATGAAAGATAGATAAGGACAAGACAAAGGATTAGTCATAAACAAGATGACAGGAACAACATGATACTGAGTTAGAATAGAAGAATCTACATGATGAAGATTTCAACGCCTTTGGAATTGTTGTCAAAGAGGGATAAGTTTATTGAAAGAGGGAGAGATTACTAAATAGGGAGAGTTTACTAAAAGAGAGAGTCTACAGTTGAACAGAAATAGAAAGATTTCAGTGTGATTACAAACACAGAGGGAGAAATGTTTTACAATATGAGAATCAAAATGAAGCTAAAGACATTAATGAAGATTTGTTCATATCAAGGAACACATGTAGACTTTTTGGATTGTATGGTAACTATGTTTGTAAAATTATTGTTTTATTGTTTAGTGTTGCCATCAATGCCAAAGAGGGATATTGTTGGAAAGCTACAATGTAAACAATTTTTGTTTTGTCATTGATGTCAAACCTTAATTGGTGAGACATTTGTATCTATTTGAGTACCATATCTATTGATTGTTGAAGAAGATTTGAAGTCAAGGATAACAAGAAGACTGAGTAAAATGATTGAGTTATGGGAAATCACAAGGGTACTTGATCAGTTGGCACATTGGTAAATTAATGTGTTGTTTATCCATAACACTAAGTCAAGATGTTAGTTTACTAGGAACAATATATGTTGAGTGAAATTTGTGTTGACTGAGCACCAATGTATACCGAGCATAATTTCTAAGTGTCGACCGAGCGCCAATTAAATTGCCGAGGAAAATAGTGATGACCGAGTGGAAGAGCATAGTGTTGGCCGAGCAGAAGTATTTTGGTAAATGTTGAGATTAGAGATCTTTGGCTGACATAATTGAATTTATTGGGATATGTAAATTTAATTGAGGATAAGCACAATTGGTCCACACTATTTAAATTCATGGGTAACCGTAATTAATTCATGGATCCAAGATTTAATTAGTGATTGCTTTGGAGAAATAAATTAAATGTAAATATGGAACGATCCGTTGGATCTGACCTAACCTAGGATCTACAATCTTGATTAAGCGGAAAAGATTTATTTTACCTAGATGAAGAGGTATAAGATAACCTCAAGGGGTTATTCAAAGTGATGTATGTATGAAAAAAGTGTATGCAATAGAATTGCATGGTTAATTGACTGATTGGCATGATCTAGCAAAGAAGGCTTAACAGAGAAGTAGAGAGTTGTGAAAGTGATTGCGTGACAGATTTCCAAGAAGATCTAAAGATTGAAATGAGAATGGATGCCACTCAATGAATTAGCATAAGAGCTTAATAGGATCTAGTTTTGTAAAGTAAGTTGTATGTATCAGATCACACCTGTTGATTACTTTCTAACCATTGTATCAATCAAAATCCTTTAACCAGGTTGACCTAATAGTCATTGTATAAATTCTTTGAGCAAGGTGACATTCAAGTGGAATGTTCTAAGACCTCTAACAAGGCCACTCCTGATAGGGTGATTAAATCCTTTAACTAGGTCACATTTAGCAGTGTGTTTTGTAACCTTTAACAGGGTTGTCTGCTAGCAGAGCTCACTTCAAAAGAGTGAAAACTTGGTAGCATGTTACTGGTGGTTTTACCAAATTTGGATTTCCACATTAAATACTGGTGTCAACTTCTGTGAATGTTTATGTTGTGTTTTAATGTTAAGTTTCTACAAGCTTATTACATTTGAACAGTAAACTGCATATTTATTTTGTTGACTTATGCTATTGCTGCCGAGAAGATCTAAGTTGTTTAAAGTGCTATAAAGTTTCAATTGGTACATCTAGACCTGAGGATAATTGATTCACCCCCCCCCCTTAGTTATTCATATACATTCTAACAATAAGTTCATCTATAAAGATAGAAAATAAGCTTTTCATGCATCTATATTATCTTCCAGATTCTCTAAGTACCTATAGTTCTATTTTCCAATAGGGATGTTGGGAAACCATTCCATGTTTCCTCTACTCAATAGTGATCTTAGATAGTAAAATACCAAACACAAAACCAGAGATCCAAACTGGAATGCGTAGCCTTTAGCTAATGATATTATAATATATTTAAATAAATTCTCTAACAAAATACTATACAAATCAAACTACATATTTTCCTTAACCATATTGGTTGCCAAATACACATCAATAGTAGATGTAACACCTTCTTAATTGCAAAAATAGATTTTTTAAGTAGTGTCATACGCAACATACCTCACAACCAGATTGATAAGCGAATTAATCTAAAGATCACAGGGATCTTTGTCAACGCCAATGAGCTCTTGCACTTCATTATACTTTACTTTCCTCTTTTCTAGAATATTTATAATCTTGTAGTGACCAATAATTTCCCCAATTACCTCCTTCGCAATTGCATAGGGTTTGTCTAATATTAAGTTTACATCCTTGAATCGACTCGACAAGAATATCATTAACTCCTTTTCTGCAAACTAGGTAAATTTTCCCCAAATGTCCATACCCAGAGTATGAACCCATTGTAACACATCTGCCTTCAAATTTACTTCCATTTACCTTATTTTTCCATGATCAAATTCCTCCAATTCAACCCTCTTCAACATTTTTGGAATAAATTAATTGGATTCATGAGTGACCAAACTAGATTCCATCTTCATAATTGATCTAGCTATTCAAATTCTCGGAAGCTTTACAAATTCTATATTTTTCTCCTTTTTGTTGAATGTAAAAATGATTTGAAAAAAATCCACCAATATAATATTAATTACTCATGACTATTTCCCACCCAAAAGTGCACAGATGATGCCAACAAATGTACTTTAAATTTTGACTAGTCACATCAAACTTAATGGTGCAGAGCACCTCCCATTTTGATGTGTTGATGTGTGTTAGGGTTGGATTAGGTGGTTTTGTGTGTATTGGAATAAGATCCAATAGGTTAGATGTAATTTGGATCAACTTCATGTTTGTAAGAGCCAATAGTGCTCATTAGGTGATTTAGGGTCATTTTGGGCCTAAAATAGGGAAAAGTTGATATTTTGTTGTAATTTGGGTTTGGTGTGTGTTTTAGGACCCTAAATGTTCTAATCAAATTCATAGAGGTCAATCATCACCATTGAGTTAACAAAATAAGTCAACTCACTCAAAATGTAAAAGTTGCTCGAGCAACTTTTGCAACTTCTTGACAAGAAGTTGCAAAAACAAGTTAGAGTAGTTGTAACTACCCATGCTCAGTATATGAGCATGGATTCGATGATTTGGATAGGTTAATGAAATTTTTGATTGCAACATTGATTTTGTGAACCCCTGTATGGACGGTTTTGACTATATTCTTGTGAAACATAGAGCTTTCTGCATTCTATATAGTCCTGTATAGATTAACAAAGGAGATCAGATGCCATGGGGGTGTATGGTTTCAAAATAGCTTTCATTTCCATATCTTAGTTTTCTTTGAAGTTATTGTAGTGTAAAGTTGTGTAATTATTAAGGTCACTGGTCTGCAAGTGGCATTCTCAGTGTTGCAGAGTTAGAAATGGCTCTAACCTAAGAACCCACTGGTGGAATTGACTGAAACCACGGGGGAAGTAGGGTTAGAGTTTTTAAATAGGGTTTTTGTTTTATTTTTGGTTTTTTCAATGGATTTCCTAGACCAAGTTTGAAGCCCTATGGCTGACTGTTAGGAACAGGTGAGCCAGGATAGGGATAAGAAGGAATTGGCACGAGCACCCATGATCTTGGGGAAGGGTTTAGTGGCATTTGCAAAAGCCCTAAATAGTCTTCTTGAATATTCAAAAGGTTTTGGATGGTGAAATGAAGGTTGAAGGTCAATTTGACAATTTTTTGTGTTGACTGGTCCAGAGGCCTAAATAATAGACTAAAAACTAGGGCCTGATGAGTACTGGGGTTTTGGGTACATCCAAGGGTCACAGTTTTGGATTTTGATAGGGTTGATAGATACCTTGAATATTTTCAAGGTCTACTATGGGGTTGTTTGGGATTTTTGGGAGTACTAGCCCAAAAATAGTGAATTTTGACCTACTAGGAAATGGGGCAATTAGGCCTCATAGTGAATTTGATACCAATTTGATTGGTAAACTATCTTGAAGTGTGGGTAAGGGTTTAGAATGACTTTTAATGGACCAAGGACATAGACAAGAGTCTATGGGATGTATGGGAATATCCTAAGCTAGGGGTTTGGGATTCTAGGAGGAAATCTAGTGAGGAAGTCTAGGTAATTGAGGAACTAGTTGGACTAGTTAAGCCTAGAAACTTTGAAATCTTCAAATAGATCAACTACACCTTGGAGGGGAAGTTGGTAGAGAGGGTCTTGGAGATCCTAATTGGGGAAGAATTCAAAATGAAGTAACCATTGGATGGTTAGGAGAGATAAAGAAGCATATTGAGGAAATAAATCACTAGAGTCTTAAACCCTCTACATCAAAGTGGTATCAGAGCTAGAATTTATTGAAGTTTGTGTATGTCTAAAGGGGAGGAGAGTCAAGAGGTTGACAGCATGCCTCCTAAGGCAATGAATAGGGATGCCATTGTGGAATTTGTTCAGGGCCTCTTGGAGAAGGCTAGTGTGTCCGAGACAAAGAGTAAAAATAAGATCATTGAATGAGCAGATGAGAGTGATGAGGATGTTGAAAGTCAGATAGAAGAGTCATCTAACAAAGGTAAAGAACCTAAGATGGATAAATAACAAAAGGTATTCTTGGATGCCTTTAATTCCCTTAACAAGGATAGCATGGAAGACATACCATATTACTGTGGTAGCCTAAATGGAGAAGAGTTGTAGGATTGGCTAGAGGCCATTGACAACCAGTTTGATTACAAGGAGGTATTAGAAGATAGACTCAAAGGATCTGCATTGGTGTGGTGGAACATGATGCAGGATGATAGGGTATCCAATGGAAAGAAGAAGCTAGTTTCTTGGGAGAGGATGAAAATCAGATTGAGGGCACAATTCTTCCCTACTGATTATGAAATCCAAATGCACCAAAAGTTGTAGAACTTGAAACAAAAGGAGATGACACTGAGTGCTTATACTGAGGAGTTTCACAAACTGAGCCTAAGGGCTAGAATAAAAGAAGAAGAAATGGAGAGGGTGGCAAGGTATCTCAATGGGTTGAGACAAGGGATACAAGATGAAATTAGCATGATGGCTCCTAACAGTATGCACAAGTGTTTTCAGTTAGCCTTGAGAGCAGAGGATAAGGCTAGAAGGAGGAATGACTTCCATCATAGAGGAAGAGGTGGTAACAATAACAGAGGTTTCAGAGGTAGGAGTAACTTTGGAAGAGGACAAAGCACTAATAGAAAAGAAGATAGTCATTCTATGGATAATAGTGGAATTAATTAGTTTAGAGGATCATTCCAAAGAGGGGGATACATAGGAAGAGGACCATGAAGAGGAATTTTTCAGCCCCAAGGAAGATATAATTCATTATTTACTAGCAGATGTTATAACTACAATCAAGTGGGTCACACAATGGATAGGTGTCCTGAAAAGGCTACCTCATCTTCAATGGGGGATAGAAGAAATCAGTTGGTGCAAGAGGATGACACACAAAGTGTTACTTCTCCCATTTCCAAGGTAGGGCCACTAATGGATGGAGAGAATCTAATGCTAAGAAGAACTTTGTTGAAGGTATCTAGCACTATAGAGCCACCTCAAAGAAATAATTTGTTTAAGACAAATTGTAGGTCTCATGGGAATATTTGCAAAGTGATAGTGGGCTTTGGATCCACTAAGAATATAGTATCCACAGAGATGGTGAAAAAATTGAAATTAAGAAGGATACCGCATACCACACCCTATAAAGTTTTATGGTTGAACAAGGGTCAATAAATAGTGGTAGATGAACAAACCTTGGTGGAGTTTGAAATAGGAGAGTATAAGAACAATGTCCTATGTGACATATTTCCCATGGATGCATGTCATCTTCTTCTAGGGCATCCTTGGAAATATGATGTAAAGGCTATCCATGATGGAGAAAAGAACAACTACGTTATCACCAAGCTACAGAAGAAGTTTCAAATGGATCCATTGCATGAACCTAATGAAGAGAAGCATGTGGGAACCAGTGTGATGCTCTTGAGTGGGAAGGAGTTTCTAAAATCTATGAAGAAGGAGAAAGGAGTTTGTTGTGCAGTGATAGTGAAGCCAAAGGAGGAGACCAAAGAGAAAGTCAACATGCCACCAGAGATACAAGTATTGTTGGAAAGATACCATGACATAGTGGATAATGGTTTTCCAAGTGCCCTACCACCCATGAGGGATGTGAGTCATTAGATGGACCTCATTACTAGAGTAACTTTGCCAAACAAAGCAGCATATAAGATGACACAAAGTCAAAATGCAGAGATAGCAAAGCAGATTCAAGATTTGTTGGAAAAGGGATTGATAAGGAAGTGTTTGAGCCCTTGTGTTGTGCCTACTGTTCTTGCACCTAAGAAGGATGGAAAATGGAGGATGTCTATGGACTCCAAGGATATAAACAAGATTACAATAAGATATAGATTCCTATTGCCCCAGATTGAGGATTTGATGGACAATTTGGGAGGTTCATGTTATTTTTAAAAGGTGGATTTGAAGTCAGGATATCACCAAATTAGGGTTAGGCCTGCTGATGAGTGGAAAACAACCTTCAAGAACAATGAAGGGCTTTATGAGTGGCTAGTTATGCCCTTTGGCCTAGCTAATGCACCTAGCACATTTATGTGGCTCATGAATGAAGTGCTAGCATATTTTATTGGTAAGTTTGTAATAGTATATCTTGATTAAATTTTGATATTTAGTAGGTCCAAGGAGGAGCACATGAGGCATTTGGAGATGGTCTTGAGGAGGCTACACCAAGAAAAGTTGATGAACAATCAAGAAAAGTGTGAGTTTCTGAAAACTGAACTATTTTATCTTGGTTTTGTGGTTGCTAATGGATGTATGAAGATGGACCTGTAACACCCCAAAATTGGCATCTTGCAACCCTAAACAATTTTGTTGCATTTGTCATTCTTCTGGATCATCAAAGTCCTATTTTACTAGGCAATTCTGAGTTTTGACTGACTCTACTCAACGTGCGTGTCACATGCAGAAAATCCTAAATCTGCATTAATCATACATTATATTTAATTCCTAAATATCTATTGGCTAAACAAACCCTATGATTGAATTAATTTAATTATAAAGTCATAGCACTTTAATTAAATTAAATTCACCCCTTTTAGCTAAAAAACATAAAAAGGAATTAAATAAAATTTAATTATTAAATAAAAATCCTCATTTCAAAAATTTAATTTAATTATTCAAATAATTGAGAAAAACACATTTATGAGGTCATACTTTATTTAATTAAATATTCTCTCAAAAATCTTCTCTTCTGTTCAGAAATAGAAGTTTTGAATTAATTGTGCTTTAAAGAGAAAGAAAATAGTTAAAACCATAAATAAAACAGTTAAAATCAGAAAAAGAAAAATAGTTAAAGCAAAGAGAAAACAATTTATTGTTTTCTTTTAAATAAAGCTTTCTATTTTAAACTAGCTTTTCTATCTGTTTTATTTCAAAAAAGAAACTTTCTATTCTGATCACCTCTGAGTCTATAAAAGAACTCTCATTCGTCATTCAAAACCCGGCCTGGAGAAAAATATGCATTGTTAGAGTATTGAATTGTTGCTACATTTTATCATCTCATTTCTAGTTAAAAGCTTTCATTTGCAATAGAATAATTGCATTGAAATCATGTCTTAGATTAATCTTGCATCTTTTAATTCTTAGAATAATCTTGCATTTGCATTGCATTCATGGAGAAAAATCCTTCATTCTTAGATCAGTCTATGGTTGTGAGACTCTCATTCTAAGAGCTATTTTGAAACCCCATCTAGATAGAAGGCAACAGGTCAAATCATATAGGCATGCAAGATGAATAACTCATATTCACTTTTGTATGTGGCTGATGAACAAGGACTATGTTGAAGTGTATGGCTGAATAACAAGGCCAATTTTACCACATACATTTCTAGCACCCACCATGGGGCAGAACATCTATTTCTCTCATCACATTTGAATTAGTTTTAAAAATCTTGGGATCATGTTTGTACTCTGATTTTGTAGGTAAAACAATGTATTTCATCTTTGTTTAAGCGTGGAGCAAGTTTGAAATTTTTTTCTATCTTTTGTCTATTATTCTCTTAGTGTCTTTGAAGCTCTCATTTTGAGCCAAATTTGACTCCACCATCACATACGGATCGTCATTTCAGTTGAAAACGACTGTAAACATGCCTATACTTGTCAAAAGTTGAATCTATGGCAAAAACATTTTGCCCAAGGAGGTCGTACAACCAGTTGCATGGAAATCAAGGATGATTTTAGATTTTTCTGCACGCAGCCTGAGGCAACTTTTTTGAAAAAAAAACTATAAAAAAATTAGATTTTTTTCACTATGTTAAATTTGACGGCCATCAAACCATCATTCTCGATGACCTACTGTGATAGCTATGAAACTGTCAAATTTAAACTCACGGGTTGATGACATCAGCAGGGTTTGAAAAATCTTTAGCCTTCACCATTGAGCTTTTTGAATTTGCAGTCTAACTTTAAACGATCATATCTTGCTCATTTTAAGTCCAAATTGAGTGCAATTGTTTTTTATTTTGGGTAGAATTGTCTGAAGATTTCTGGGTTTGTCTTAGTTTCTGGATTTTGGTCACAGATTTATCAGAAATTGCAGGTTTTCATCACTATACTTGTCTAATCCTCTGTTTTCCAGCTTCCAAAGCCTCGTACGGGCTCATACGGTAACATTTTTTAGTGTAATTTTTTTTTAAAGTGCGTGATTTTCTGTCTACTTTTTGAATATGTGATCTTTTTCTAATTTTTGGATTTTGATAATGTGGACTAATCTTTGGCTTTGATTTTCATGTGATTATCTTTTGCGTACAACCTAACAATGGTTTGCAGAATTTTATCCAAGAAGAATAAAACACAAACTACTCATGAATTGGTTTTGCAGGTTGCCTTTGATCGATAAAATGCAAAACATTTTGCTTGCATCTTGTTTTTTATTTCTTAAAATAGGAACCCACATGCAAGACTTCTTAAAATGAACATTTATTTGATGTTTTGGGGATGACAATAATGTTAGGAAACTATAATCTCACCTTTTTGGGATGATTAGAAATCCAAAAATATTATTGTCATTTTCTTATTCTGCTTGAAGTGTCTTCTAGTTTTGTAAACCCAAAGAAATGCATGGACATATCCTCTCCCCTCGCCTTCACGGATCTTAGGTGTAAGAGAAATCTATACAAATTCTTTAGCATGGCTACCTCCCGAGTGCTTTAACAGAGCCGATGAGAGTGGATTGCCCAATCGGTAATAGGCTAAAGCCAAGCCCTCCTGAAGCGGTATATAAAAAATGCCATTGTGATTAATCTCACAATGGACAGGTGTGAATTCATTGTGGCAACCAAAATCTCCTCTAGTACCCTAGTGGTGCATTAAAGTCCCGACATTGTTAAGGTGAAAGCCTTGCTTTGAAAGGATTGGGAGAGCCCCCTTTATTGGGAAAATAACTTGATCACAACCACCTAAATGGATGTCCTTACTACAAACTGTTGTTATAGTATCCAAAAACTCTCTATCTATTGGTGCAGAAGGTCAGAGACTGACTAAGATGCCCCACACTTTTACGGCTCTTAGTAGAGAGAATGACCCTTTGGGAAGCAATTCCTTTGGGGTTCAAAGCTTGGTGTGCCTAAGAAGTGAGTGCACATGTAAGGAGGAGCCTGTGCCTCCAAGCTTCTAAGTTGTCCTCTATGAGTAAGCGTAGCTGAACTTCGGTTCAAGTAGGGATTCAACAGATACTGCCCTGGCTATTCTAGGATTGTGATGTTTCTATTCTGGTACTACAAACAATCTCCATGATGCATTTTGCATGAGTGTTTACTGAAACAACAACAACAACAACAATCAAATGATCTGGAAAACTGTAAACTTTGGATATTTGCCTATCTTGTCTTGTCTGAAACTCTGCCAAAACTCTATCAAAACTCTATCAAATTTGTTTCACAAACTTGTCAAAACTTGGTCTTTCATCGATCTATCCTACTACATTTAGTCTATTCTAAAATTTTCACTGTCATAATGCTTCTGCTAGTTCACATGCAACTATAATCTATTGTTAGTCCAACCTATCACTATCTTAAAATTTGATGTTGTTACGCTTGTCCAATTGACTGAGTCCTTTGTTCAATCTTATCATCTTTGTCTGCGTTGTCCTTGTTCTGAGTTGTGAGAGAAGGTTCATTAACCTTGACTCAAGATCGGAGTCTTTTTCTATCTCCTTCTCAGTTGGACATTTATCTCTTGGTCTCTCTGGTCTTGGACTTGGATAACACTTTAGGTATCATCACAGTGTCGGTCAAGCAAATCAACTTATTTATGCCTATGCGAACTAGAAGTCATTTTAAGGAACTCTAGAAATCTGTCACCTTTCTATCCAATTCTATATTATGTTGTGAAGGTTTTGTCTAAATCTTCACAAATCTATGCTTTCATCAACATCACTACTAGTCTATCTTTTACTGCAATCTGTTGACAATCTGCCTCATCGTTGTTTCAAAATCTGAATTTTCTATGCTAGTGCAAGTGACCCATTATCTATTTCAATCTTATCATCTTTGTCTACATTGTCCTTATCCTGAGTTGTGAGAGAAGGTTTATCAACCTTGACTCAAGATCAGAGTCTTTGCTTCTCTCTTAGTTGGACAATATCTCCTTTGTCCTTTGGTCTTGGACTTAATCAGCACTTTAGATATCACTTCAGCACCTGTCAGTCAATCAATTGATTCATCATACCTTCTCTTCATTCTTCTAAGCAAGCACATCAAGACAATCTTACAATGTCTAAAAGAAAAGAAGAGATTCTTAGGGAAACTTTATTAAAACAACTTCAAACTTTGGAATCTGAACTACAAGGATTAAAGGGGAAAAATGATACTTCATCCGACAAATCCTCATTGAGATCAACCTATCCTTTGTTATTCGATCATGATTCTTATATCTCCACACTTCCTTCCAACATGGATAAATCTTGGTATGACAATCCCATCTTTGATCAAGAACAATTTTATGACAATCCCAACTTTCATCAAGAAATGTAGAGGAAGCTATGACAACATTAGATGAAATCCTTTTCTATCTGCAAAATAAGGATATTGCAAGTCAAGAAGCATCCATTTATCCTTTAGAGAGAATCTTTACTCCTTTGGGACAATCTTATCAATTGGCATTGGAGGAACTTATTGAGCATAATCTCATCACATTGCCTCCAGCCACATCATGTGGATTCAGATTCTTGAGTAACTATTGTGCATATCATCAACATAACAAGCATAAAACTTCATATTGCATGGATTTGAAACATAAAATCCAAGATCTCATAGATGATGGCATAATCGAAGTGGAAAATGCTTTAACAAATCATCTAGTGAAGATACTAATCTCAACCATGATCAATATTAGGAATCCATGTCTAGAAATGGTTCCCATATCACATCTACCCCCTCCACCATTCCTCCATCTCCTAAAGCTTCATCATATGTATCAAGGATTGAACCTAATGGTGACTATGTCTACCCTAAATGACTACCTCTAAAAGATATCCAAGCTAATCAACATATGGATGCAAGCCTTTCTCAGGCTCTAAAGATCATAGACCCCAAGCTTCCATGTGCTTCAACCCTTATCATGCCTACTCAAAATGATACTCTATTAGCCTTTCAATAATCCCTCATGCATATCAAAACTCCCACCTCATCCATATAAGTGGCTCCATGTCAAGAGGAGAATCCACAATGTGAAGAAACATATATCAATAATGATCAAGATCAAGACACCATCCATCTTTATCCAATAGTTGACCAAAGTCATGTATCTCAAAAGTCCCATGATGATTCTATCATCCCCTTCCATTTCTTCCTAGAAGAAGATCTTACATCTCCTATATCTTATCCATCTCCCAAGCAAGATCAAGATATCCTTTCCACCATCTCTAATGAACCTATTGAAAATCAAGAGAAAAGTAACCTTTGTACACCATCTTGAGATCCTTGTCAAGATCAGAGCATCCCATCATCACCTTGTCATGCTCTTCCATATCTAGAAACTATCATTCCTCAAAATCCCTTGCATAGCAATAAATCCAATCAAGCTTCAGATGCTCCTATCGAAGCTACTCATGCTCCTATTGAAATACAGATGAATTCTAAAGAGAAGAGCCTTGGTCATGCAGCTCGCTCTAAAGATGTTGATATCCCCTCCACACTTTATATCCCTCCATTCAAATGTAAGCATCAGTCTTCTCCATCTTCCAAATCCATCCTTGGTCCCTAAATCCCAAAGCTAAGACCCTCAAACCTTCCATCTATATTGGGTCCTTATGTCCCCCCATCTACCATGCCTATCAATGCTAGTTTTTCATCCACTTACCCTATCTCCTATCAAGATCAACAAAGACATACATCCTTGAAATATCCCTATCAACCAATACATATGAACCAGTCATATCAGCCCCATTCATCCATAATTCCTAAGTCTTTTGGAAGTAATTTGGATGTACAATGAAAAAATAAAAAATACAAGAATCCACTTACATATGAAGATCACTATGTCCCATCTAATAGACATGTGACTACAAAGAAAAAGGAAATATCCAAGAGACCACAAGGGTCCACTAAGAAAACATGAGTTCCTAAATCCATCATGGAAGAATTGCGTTCTAAATCCAAGAAAAGAATAAAATCAAAGAAAATATGGGTTCCTAAATCCATTATGGAAGAATTGCATTCTAAATCATCCAAAAGAAAAGGAAAATCAAAAGTTGTGTGGATTCCCAAGGCTCTTCAAAAAGACTTGGATACAAAAACAAAATCAAAAGTTATGTGGATT
>MU224005.1:1442295-1456480 GCA_018584345.1 Thuja plicata
CCTTCCATCCCTCTTATCCAATCCACCGCATAAATCCTTGGCTACCATCTTCCTTATCCTCCATATCATCTTCTCTACCATCACCCTATCAACATCTTTGAGCATACTTTCAGTGGCCTTGGCCTATCATAAAATATACTTCAAAAGAGCACTATCCAAAGAGCAAGAAGCTTAAGTTCCTCCATAAAATCAAAAAGATAAATAAATAAATAAAAAAAAGGTGCATTGGTGAAAACCTAGTAAACAGGCACATTGGTAGCAAAAGTAAAGATAAATCAATCTGTCCTATGGTGAAAACCACTTCTTGTGGCACCTTGGATAAGTACCATGATGAAAACTTGGCAAATAGGTGTGATGTGTAATTCCTCCTACTTGAACTCTTCACTTGGGGGCAAGTTCCTTCCATGTAATCCTATCTATCATATCTTACATCCAGCTAGTTCATGAGCATCCATGTTCCTTCTGCTGATCTTGACAAGGTTGAGCCTATCCATGAGCATCATGTATCCTGATATTCATGATCCCTTCCATCATCCTATTCACTTTCTCTCATCCACGGTACCCTATCATGATCTTTCTTATCCCAAGCCTATCCTTCCTATCTCTGAGCATCCTTTGCTCCATAATCCAAAACTTTCATTTATACCTCCATCACCCCTTATCCCGATTGCACCATCATAGCTCAATCCTATCTAATTGACCCCTTGGTCTTGATCAAAATTGAAAAACAAGTTCTTAAAAGTCTCTTGACATGTCCACTCTTTTGGACCACATACTTTTCATGACATCAAGTCATTACCCTAAATTCTATACAGCATTGCTCCATGAGCCTACATTGCTATATTATTTTTTCCCTAGCTTGGGTAATCTTGAAGAGACTGTCCTTGAGGGTCGCATTCACCCTCTTCATCCATCATTGGCTATTTGTCTCATACACCAGCTTTTTAATCCATCTGTAATGTCCTACACCTTGCTAGACATTGGGACAAACTATTGTGATCTTGCTTGAGATCGAGTAATCTCTAAAAATCTAAAAATTGCAAAATCTCTAAAAAATTTCAAAAAATCGTAAAAAGTCCTAAAAAAATGATCATCTTAGTGAAAACCTAGTGCTAGGCACTTTGATGTATCTCCAAAAACATCATATATTCCAAAAATTAAAAAAAATTAAAAATTGAAAAATACAAAAAAAAAAAAGAGAGAGAAAAGGTGCCATTGATAAAAACCTGGCAAACAGGTGTCATGGTAGCAAAAAAAATAATTTATGCCAAGAAGGTAAAAACTTAGTCAACAGGCGCCTCTTATTCATTCTTGCTATATCTATCATAGCACCCCTTGGCTTTATGCATTTTCTTTCCTTCTTTCCTACTTGCATTTCCTTTTCCGCATGCTCTCAGTCCTTGTCAAGACACCAACTTACATGGATTGAAACTGGTCATACTCTCAGGGAAACCCTCCTGGTCTAGGGGGCATTGTCCTATTACCTTTTGGGATCTATTTTGCGATAGTCACCAGTGGTTCTCACTGCATCTTCCTACTGCCGCTTAGCTTATACTGAGATCTCTCTCCTTGAGAATATCCCTAACATCAGTCACCAGTGGTTCTCACTGTGTCTGCCTTCTGATGTCTCACTAGTCCTACGATCTCTTCAGTTGAGAATCTCTCTTGTGTCAGTCACTAGTGGTTCTCACTGCATCTGCCTACTATTGTTGTACTATTGAGATTGCTCACATCCGTTATAGTTGGAGTTATACTCAACACTTTATCTATCGATACTTAGTCTTGATGATTCTTTGCTTTAGTTTGTACATAGCTTTCAGTCACTTTCGTGACACTTTGGTTCCTTTGCAAACCCTACTGACTTGACATTGATTCAATGTCATACGCCTGGGGGCAACCAAATATTTTTTTCCCTCACAACATACATCAAGTCAGTCACCATTACTTGGGGGCATGGGTCCCTAATCTGATCGCATCTTTGATTTACACCCGCGTCAATAATCTTGTCACTTCTCAAGGACAACTCTCTAACTAACACAAACTGGTGTTTTTTGACACCACCATAAATAGTGTTTTTAACACTATCCTTAGACACATTTATGTTTTTCAACACACATCGGACATCTCAAACGTAAACATCTATCGATAATAATCAAACACAATGCACTCACAAGCACAACGGTGTTTTTCAACACCTCATACACATACATATTTGAAAAATTTGAAACTGGCTGAGCTATGATTGAATCTTTTCTTTGTATGTTGTATGTTCTTGTAGATTTCATTGATATTTTCTTTATCTACTGCTTGTTGGTGTAGTCCTGATGATCCGGCAATGTCAAATAAATAAGGAGTATGTGATAAGAGCTCCCACATTAAGGTGGAACAACCTCACATCCCTCGATCTTATTTATTTATACACCATGGTGAGGTTGGTACTATCTCCTTGACTGTTATTGCTTATTTTTTTATTCATGATTACACTCATGGTTATCTTGCCTTTGCGTGCCTTGACACTAGTGTAATCTTGCAATATCAACTGGAAATAATTTTCAGGTCATCTTGGCTTTTGTCATATTCATATCCTTATGGTCGTAGTGGTACTAGTAAGGATTATATTGACTCTGATATTCCAAAAATGCTCAATGATGATGATTATATTATGGGTCTCACAACCATGTCCTAGGGATTGCATCTAGCATAGGACTGCATTTTCATTCTAGACTTGCATTATGGTAGCAATTTGATGCTCACTTCATTGTGTTCTCCTAGATTTGTACATTGAGGGTTCTTCTTTAGTGTCCTGGCTTCACGACTAATACACAAGTGTTTGATCCTCACTCTCTATCTTTAGCTATATGCTCAATCCATTTTCGGGATCAAAATCAGAATCTAACACTCCTATATAGCTCAAAATTGCATTTTAAATTTTTTGGGACCGACGTGATCAGACGCTTGTGTAGTTGACTTTCTGATGTTGCTTTCTCATTAGAATCATATATAATCAACATTTTCTCAAATCTTTGACTCTTTTCATCAAAAATCAACTCTAGTCAACTCTGGTCAACCCTAGTCAAACTTGGTCAACCTGGACCTCAACATCTCTCAAAATTGATTATGAATCTTCCAAATTCTTCTATAGTTTGTTCAAAGTTCTCCTTGATCTCCATTTCAACATCTATCTATGATTTCTCGCTCTCAATCATCGTTATGACATGTCATCTTTCCATTTCTCTCTCGAGGGGACAGGATGATTACATCATTGAATCTATTCCAATCAATCCGATCTAAATTCAAAAGTCCTCATTACAAGGGGCATCTCATCACTTGGGGCATGTTCAGTTTTTTATAATTCATAGTCAAAACTGGATACTCCATAATTAATAAGGGCATCTTTGTTCCTTATATCTTGTCATTTATTAGGTATTGGGACAATCTAACCCGAATTCCTGAGGATCAAGCTTCATTCTAGAGATGATTCTCAAAATCTCAATCTATTAAGTATCTGAGCAATCTAACTCTGATTCTTGAGGATCAAGCTTCATTCTAGATATGGTTCTCAAAAAACTCATCTATTGGGAATTAGGGCAATCTAACCCTGACTCCTAAAAATCAAGCTCTGTTCTGGAGATGATTCTAAATCTCTATTGACTATCTTTTGGGACAGGTATTGGGGCATTCTAACCCTGACTCCTGAAGGTTGAGCCTCATTCTGGGGACAATCTTGTGAAAGATATCAATCTAACCAGTGTCTAGGCAATCTAACCTAGATATTGGGGGACTAAGCTTCATTCTAGAGATAGTCCTAAAACCTCTATTTGACTATCTTTTTTGGACAGGTATCGGGGCATTCTAACCCTGACTCCTGAAGGTTGAGCCTCATTTTCAGGACAGTCTTTTGAAAGATATCAATCTATTAGGTATCAGGGCATTCTAACTCAAATCCCTAAAGATCAAGCTTTGTTCTGGAAATGATTCTCAAAATCTTAATCTATTAGGTATCAGGGCATTCTAACCCAGATCCCTAGGGATCAAGCTTTGTTCTGAAGATGACCCTTGAAAAATCTACTTGACCGGCGTCTTGGCAACCTAACCTAGACTTCAGAGAGTCAAGATCTATTCTGGAGATGGCTCTGAAATATTCATCAATCAATCTTTGCATCATCAATTTTCAAAATCTATTCTTTTGTGCTTCAGGCATCAGACTATTCTTTGAATCAATGCACTACTCGCACATCAATTCAAAGAGGGGCCAAATGTAACACCCCAAAATTGGCATCTTGCAACCCTAACCAATTTTGTTGCATTTGTCATTCTTCTGGATCATCAAAGTCCTATTTTACTAGGCAATTCTGAGTTTTGACTCTCTACTCGACCTGAGTGTCAAATGCAGAAAATCCTAAATCTGCATTAATCATACATTATATTTAATTCCTAAATATCTATTGGCTAAACAAACCCTATGATTGAATTAATTGAATTATAAAGTCCTAGCACTTTAATTAAAATAAATTCACCCCTTTTAGCTAAAGCACATAAAAAGGAATTAAATAATATTTAATTATTAAATAAATATCCTCATTTCAAAAATTTAATTTAATTATTCAAATAATTGAGAAAAACACATTTATGAGGTCATACTTTATTTAATTAAATATTCTCTCAAAAATCTTCTCTTATATTCAGAAATAGAAGTTTTGAATTAACTGTGCTTTAAAGAGAAAGAAAACAATTAAAATCATAAATAAAATAGTTAAAATCAGAAATAGAAAAATAATTAAAGCAAAGGGAAAACAATTTATTGTTTTCTTTTAAATAAAGCTTTCTATTTTAAACTGGCTTTTCTATCTGTTTTATTTCAAAAAGGAAACTTTCTATTCTGATCACCTCTGAGTCTATAAAAGAACTCCCATTCCTCATTCAAAACCCAATGTGGAGAAAAATATGCATTGTTAGAGTATTGAATTGTTGCTACATTTTATCATCTCATTTCTAGTTAAAAGCTTTCATTTGCAATAGAATAATTTCAATTTCTTAGAATAATTGCATTAAAATCATGTCTTAAATTAATCTTGCATCTTTCAATTCTTATAATAATCTTGCATTTGCATTGCATTCATGGAAAAATCCTTCATTCTTGGATCGGTCTATGGTTTTGAGACTCTCATTTTGAGAGCTATTTCAAAACCCCATCTAGATAGAAGGCAACAGGTCGAATCATACATGCATGCAGGATGAATAACTCATATTAACTTCTGTATGTGGCTGATGAACAAGGACTATGTTGAAGTGTATGGTTGAATAACAAGGCCAATTTTACCACATACAAGACCTTGATAAGGTTAAGTCAATATTGGAATGGTCTACACCTAGGTCCATAGGGGATGTTAGGAGTTTTTATGGATTGGCCTCCTATTATAGGAAATTTGTAAGAAATTTCAGTCATGTATGTGCCCCTATCCTCAACATCATCAAAGGTGGAATCAAAAGTCAGTTTAAGTGCACTATGTAGCAGATCAAGGGTTTGAGATGTTGAAAAAGAGGATAGAAGAGTTACCTACACTTAGGTTTCCTAATTTTAATCAACTATTTGTGGTAGAGTGTGATGCTAGCAAGCTAGCCATTGGAGCAGTGTTAAGCCAAGAGGACACCCTGTGGCATTCTTTTCAGATAATTTAAATGAGGCCAAACAAAAGTACACCTATGATTTGGAGTTGTATGTTATGGTACAAGCCCTTAAAAAATTGAGACACTATCTCTTACCTAGGGAATTTGTGGTCTACATTGATAACCATGCTCTAAGTTTTTTGAATGGGCAAGAAAAACTGAATCAAAGGCACTTGAAGTGGGCAGAATCATTGCAAGCTTATACATTTGTCATAAAGCATAAGAAAGGTGTTAGCAACAAGGTTGCAGATGCTCTTAGCAGAAGGATACTCACAATACTGAAGATACAATTTCAAAGTGTAGGGATGGATAATTTGAAGGACCTCTACAAGGAGGACAAAGATTTCAAAGATGCCTATGAGGCATTTGTGAAGTTCCAATAGGGATTTAAAGTAGATTTCAATGAGTTTATGCTACAGGAAGGCCTATTGTTTAAAGGACATCTTATGTGTATACCTCAGTTCTCAATGAGGGAGAACATTGTGAAGGAGAAACACCAAGGAAGCTTGGGAGGCCACTTTGGAGTGGATAAAACATTGGAGTAGGTGAATAGGCATTACTATTGGCCTAAGCTACAGTCATATGTTAGAATATTTGTAGAACAAAGTCAGATTTTTCAGAGGGAAAAAGGACAAAGAAGTAACAGTGGGTTGTACCAACCCCTATCCATACCCCAAAAGCCTTGGGAGTGCCTAAGTATGGACTTTGTGTTGGGGTTACCAAATACAAGAAGGGGTCATGACAGTGTATTTGTGGTGGTGGAGCATTTTAGAAAAATGGCTCACTTAATCCCATGTAAGCAAACCAATGATGCTTCACAAATTGCAGGGCTATTCTTCAGAGACATTGTAAGGATTCATGGATTGCCACTGAATATAGTAAGTGACAGAGATAGTAATTTTGTGGGTCACTTTTGGAGGACCCTATGGAAGATGCTTGGTAAAAATTTTCCTTTCTCTTTAGCCTACCACCCATAGAAAGATGGGAAAACATAGGTAGTGAATAGGTCACTTGGTAACTTGCTTAGATGCTTGACTAAGCAACATGGACAGTCATGGGATCACATCATAGGGTAGGCAAAATTTTCCTACAATGACTCCCTTAATAGGAGTACTAGTAAAACCCCCTTTGAAATAGTATATGGGGTCAATCCTAGAGGGATCTTAGAGTTGAGGGATCTTAGTTTGAAGGACAAGATGAATGCACAAGGGGATTCATTTGCAGAACAAATCAAGGAGCTTCATGATCAAGTCAACAAGACTTTACAAAAGCAAGTGGAGAAGTATAAGTCCAAAATTGATCAAACAAGAAGGGATTTGCAGCTCAAAGTGGGGGATCTAGTACTTTCCTACCTCAGGAAAGAAAGGATACCCAAGGGTCAGCCAACTAAGCTACTCATGAAGAAGATAGGCCCATTGAAGATTTCACATAATTATTGCAAGAATACCAATGAGGTGGAGTTACCTCCTAATTTGGGGATTTCAACCTTTTTCAATGTTTGTGACTTGTATCCCTACAAGGGACCATCTATAGACACAGGTCAGCCCACTCTTGTAGATTTAGGGGATGATGATTGGGTGAAAGACTTACCTACCCCAATACCACCAAAATTGGAAAGTGTACTGGATTCTAAAGTGATAAAGAAGACAAGGAAGGGTAACTACAAGGAGTACCTCATCAAGTGGTAGGGACTACCTAAATTTGAGGCCACTTGGATGATAGAGCTACACATTCTCAAACATGGGGTCACCATTGAAGACCTCCTAACTCAAGGGACTTGAGTTTATTTTCGTGGGGGAGTATGGTGTAGAGCACCTCTCATTTTGATGTGTTGGTGTGTGTTAGGGTTGGATTAGGTGTTTTTGTGTGCATTTGAATAAGATCCAATAGGTTAGATGCAATGTGGATCAACTTCATGTTTGTAAGAGCCAATAATGTTCATTAGGTGATTTAGGGTCATTTTGGGCCTAAAATAGGGAAAACTTGATATTTTTTATAATTTGGGTTTGGTGTGTGTTTAGGACCCTGAATTTTCTAATCAAAGTCATAGAGGTCAATCATGACCACCGAGTTGACAAAAGAAGTCAACTTACTCAAAATGTAAAAGTTGCTCGAGCAACTTTTGCAACTTCTTGACAAGAAGTTGCAAAAACAAGTTAGAGAAATTGTAACTACCCATGCTCCGTATATGATCATGGATTCGATGATTTGGATAGGTTAATGAAATTTTGGATTGCAACATTAATTTTGTGAACCCCTGTACAGATGGTTTTTACTATATTCTTGTGAAACACAAAGCTTTCTACATTCTATATGGTTCTGTATGGATTGTAAAAGGAGATTGAACCCCATGGGGGTGTATAGTTTCAAAATATCTTTCATTTCCATATCTTAGTTTTCTTTGAAGTTATTTTAGTGTAAATTTGTGTAATTATTAAGGTCATTGGTCTGCAAGTGACATTCTCAATGTTGCAGAGTTGGAAATGGCTCTAACCTAAGAACCCACTAGTGGAATTAACTGAAACCATGGGGGAAGTAGGGTTAGAGTCTGTAAATAGGATTTTTTTTTTCTTTTTGGTTGTTGCAATGGATTTCCTAGACCAAGTTTGAAGCCCTATGGCTGATTTTTAGGAACAGGTGAGCCAGGACAAGGATAAGAAGGAATTGGCATGAGCACCCATGATCTTGGGGAAAGGGTTTAGTGGCATTTGTAGAAGCCCTAAATAGTCTTCTTGAAGATTCAAAGGGTGGTGGATGGTGAAACTAAGTTTGAAGTTCAATTTGACAGTTGTTTGTGTTGACTGGTCCATAGGCCTAAATAATAGGCTAAAAATTAGGGCCTGATGAATACTAGGGTTGTGGGTGCATTCAGGGGTCACGGTTTTGGATTCTGACAGGGTTGATGGATACCTTGAATATTTTCAAGGTCTACTGTGGGTTTTTTTAGAGTTTTGGGAGTACTAGCCCAAAAATAGTGAATTTTCACCTATTAGGAAATAGGGTAATTAGGCCTCCTAGTGAATTTGATACCAATTGGATTGGTAAACTATCTTGAAGTGTGGGTAAGGGTTCAGAATGAATTTTAATGGACCAAGGACATAGACAAGATTCTATGGGATGTATGGGAAGATATTAAGCTAGGGGTTTGGGATTCTAGGAGAAAATCTAGTGAGAAAGTCTAGGTAATTGAGGAACTAGTTGGACTAGTTAAGCCAAGAAACTTTGAAATATTCAAATAGATCAACTATACCTTGGAGGGGAAGTTGGTAGAGAGGATCTTGGAGATCCTAATTGGGGAATAATTCAAAAGGAAGTAACCATTAATGGAAGGTTATGAGAGAGAAAGAAGCATATTGAGGAAAGAAATCACTAGAGTCTTAAACCATCTGCATCACTTAATTACTACACAAAATACATCATATCTTATTTTGGAAAGGATCAACTGATAGATTAATCTTTTTGATACTCCCCCTAAGTCAAGGTGGTTGGCTTAGTTACCAGAAGAGCTAACACTAGAATTTGATGCCACAGGTGGACTTCCTTCACTTGATTCTTTCTTCTTCCATACCATTATTGTCTTCTGAGACTCTCCTAAAAATACAACATCCTTTTCATTTCTATAAATTCTTGGAGAGGTAATAGATCTTCATATGTTAGCATAATGACCAACCTGACCACTCTTAAAACACTTTACATTCCTTTGTCTTGAGCTTATAGTTAATGATTAAACCCTTGATTTACATTGATTAGCCTTGTGACCATATTTATGACACACATAGCAATTACCATGAAAGATATTATTCATGTCATTCATCTTAAACAGATTAGATAGTTGATTTTTGCATTGATTTTCCTTATGACCAAACTTGTGACAATTAAAATGTTGAATATTTTGATCTTTTCTACTCTTACATTCCACAACCTTATGTCCAAAATTATTGGAAAGAGAACAATAACCATCAAATGATAAATACCTTTGAGCACCTGGTTGTCTTACCAAAGGCTTCTTCACCAATGCGTCATTTCTCTGAACCTTGCTTGTAGCTTCAGACTTAGCTTCAGCTTCAATTGCTTTGTCTTCACCCTTGATGTTCTAATTTGAGTTTTCGCTAGTGAACCCAAGACCTTATTTTTCTTTTTGGATTTTCTACATAGACAAAAATTGTTGCAGAATAGTGTTTCTCTCACACACTTTCACTTCATATTTTAGCTTCTTTAGTTTTTTTATCTAACTTTGCATTCTCTTCCACTTTATGTTTGATGATATCTTTGAGGTTTTCCTCAATCTTTTTGCAGTCCTCCAGCTGTAAAATTAGATTTGCAACATTCTCCTTTGATTCCTTCAACTCCTGGCTTACTTCTTTCTATCTCTCCTTGAATTTATGAATCTTCTCCCTCAACTTAGAGATATAAATGTCAGTTTCCTTGATATTATCCTTCAGTTCTTCATTCTTAGATTTTGTGCATTAAATTTCATCCAACATTATTTTTACTTCTTCAACTTAATAGTATTCTCCAACCATTTGTTCAACCAACCCAGATCTCCCTCAAGCAGTTAGGCTTTATCTACAAGGGACCAAGCTCTATTACCCATTTTAGAACTACCTTGGATAACTAAGAGGGGGGTGAAGTAGTTATCCCAAGATGTTTTTAAACTTTAATTGTATCAGTAATGTAATACTAATTCAAGATGATAAATAAAATAGTGATGAAAAAGAAAGCATCCAAGATACATAGTGCACAATGAACCCCAGATTTACGTGGAAAACTCAAGATGGGAAAAACCATGAAAAAACTAATACTCATGTATATAAATACCAGTTAAGATGATTTGTACAATTCTCATTGAAAGTATGGCTCACTTCTGGTCGGGCTAGTTTCCTTGAATATAAAACAGTTATCACAGCCAATACAAAAAGTGATCTTATGAATAAAACTTAAACTAATGAAATTGCATCTGCACATGCATGGATTCAGTTCCTTTGAATAGCACTGTCTATATCAACAGAATACTTGAACCAAGATATTTTTCCAGTCTTCAACGCACTTCTACAAAACGTTTCTAACAACATCTTTACCCTTCCTTTAGTATTAACCTTCGCACTTCTTATTCTATTTGCTAAATTTTATATTTAATCATTCTCACATCATACCACCTTCAACATTTGCACTAAATACCCACTCCTCCTTAGATTCAAAATATGCTCTCTCTCTCTCTCTCTCTCTCTCTATATATATATATATATATATATATATATCTTATGAACTTAAAATCATATGTTGGTCTAGAAAATCATGTCAACTTGAATACAAAATAAAGTATCTTCAGATGATGATCAACACAATAGCATTGATCCTTAAAGATAGGTTGCACATATGAGAAATGCATACCACACTACCATGAGACCCAAAGATAGGTCTTACATAAGATAACCACTTTACATAGCTTAAGCACCAAAAGATAAATATATTATGGGGCCGATGGGAATGCCACAACCAAGATCATATCTTTATCACCACTCAATTTAGTACCAATCAAAGAATATAACTGAGAAGCAATGGTCCAAAGATTGAATAAAATTGTAATACCAAAATTCTTGACACACTGCGTGAATGACCAGATAACAAAGGATACCCGGAAAGAACTCTGAACATATCATCCATCCAAACTATATCCATAAAACATTGTAGATGTACCAAAGAGATATACCACCATTATTGAACCAAGGATATCCATCCATAATATTCGATGCCATACAAAATTGTATAAGATTGATCAATCTTGTTCATTACTCGGAGCACAACCAATCGATACACAATTTTTGACATTAATGAAAACAATGCCAAGAACAAAATCTCAACACACACACACACACACACACACACACACACACACACACACACACACACACACACATGCAATTGTTTTCTAGCAATTAGTTTTATATTGGTTAAATTGTGTTAACTATTTAATTCACAACCCCAACTAACTATTTACTCCTCTTGCAAAACTAAGTCTAGGATATATAAATACAAAATATAATAATTACATGGGGCTCACTACTTTAGTTTGTGTTCGACCATTTTATTACTAACATTGGTCCTATCTTTGAGACCCTAGTTAGGTTTTGTGGATTGAAGTAAGATAAAATTAAAAAAATTTAAAACCTAATCCAAATGAGAGATTTAGGAGAAGGATGGAAGTTTTCTTATAGTTTGCAATACTATCTCCTTGTTTTAATCCTCATGAGAGGGGTTTAAGAAAAAAGGGGACATAGAATTGGAAGGGGGGATCTCTGAAAGTGGTCCTTGAAAGGATATGACTGATAGAAAGAACATACCAAATATTTCATTAAATATGCTAACAAAGCATGTTAACTATACAAATCTTGACCCTGTAACTATGTACAAACCATAATGGATTCACACAACCATACAAACTCTATACATCTATATATATTTTTCCTTGCCAAATTTTATACATGGCCGAAAAATAGCCTAGAAATTTTGAGTTGTCAAATTTCAACTTTTATGTTGATCCATATATTTTAAGCCTTGTAAACCCAGTTATAAGGTTTATTTTATACTTGGAGGTCAACTACACAACATCACCACCACAACCTTTATATAATGAGCCCAAACAAAAAACTATTTATCAAATCAACTTGAAACTCTAGATCTATAATGCATCTCAAACTTTAAAAATTTCTTCAATCTTTTTCTAACATATAGTTGGATTCAACCGTACACAAGATCCAATCATACCAAAGGTTAACAACCAATAAGACATCCTCTTACAACCTAAATAGTAGATTCTAGTGCCAAATTAAAATAAAATTCATAAGAATAATATATGATTTACGTATAACCATCATTAGAGAAACAGATATGAAAGACAAATCTAGAATCAGCAAAATAAAAGATTAAAAAATATACAACAAGATAACACTATAACTACCCAAGGAAAATCCTCTCAAGGAAAAATACCAACCTTCAAGAGAACTTGTACACCCAATGTATTATCACAAGAAGCAAGAATATAATACATGTTAAAGTCACTGTGGAAGATTCTAAAGAATCAAGCACCCTTGTTGCAAGCCTCCAATGTGAAGAAGAAAATGAGATATATATAGCTATACATCTCAATAAACACTTCCACATATGCAATCTATAAGTATACTCAATGTTTATTTTAAAATAAAATCATTGCACAAAACCACTATGTGGAATTACATAAACTATGTACCTCAAAACCATGAGTTCACTGAATGATGACTTCCAAATTAAAGATCTTGTACTATTTTTTCCAATATTAAATAAGTTTCCAATTTGACACATATACTTACCCTAATGTTTCATATAATATAAAGTGTCCCTAAGAATACCTAACTGATGTGATGCATGCATCCCTAGGATGCACCATAATTAAAAATTTATTTTTATATTAAATCAGCATTATTAATTTTACCATGCATGGTTTGCAATATGTCTTTCCCACTAAGTCCACCACTTAATCCACCTCTATTGAGCAATGGATTTATAGCCTAATAGCTAGTGGATTTATGGGGCTTGAAGATATTTCAATTTCTTGAGGTGTTAGATACTTAGCTTGAAGGAAAACTCACATTGGGTTTCCATTCCTTATGTTAGAGAGATATCAACTAGGATGGGTGTACTATCAAACAGGGTTGTGGGGAGGTCATGAAACACTATCTATCCTTAGGTGGTAAGGATTGAGGTTAATTTTATTGATGAATAATTTATCATCTATTGATTTGTATGTCATACATTTCTAACTAGGAGTTAAACCAAGTATATGAATGGCACACAATATACTGAGGTAGGGTGGATGGATTAGTATAATACCAAATTATACTTAATTAAACATTAATTTCCATTAATAACTTCTCCAAGCATGAATTAAAAAATATCAAAGTGTATTTTACTAATTTTCTTAATGATGTGGTAATTAATTAGCACATAAACACACACCCACACAAAGAACACCAGATGTAAGTGAAAACCTAGGATTGAAAAAACCACGATGAGAAATAGTTGCTTGGATCTACTGCTCAAATTCAGCTTCACAAAAATTGATCACTTACAAAATGAAGTAGGCACCAACCTACTAGAGACATTGATCCCCAATTATATTTGCAGGAACCAACCCACTGGAGGCACCAAGATCTGAGCACCAACTCAACAAATGAGACAACATCCCAACCGGAATACAAGAGATGTAACACTAAACCTTCAAATTGAAAACAAAAAATGTTTTTGATATGAACAAGGTGACCTCATATAATGCATAAAATCTTCTAATAAATTTGCACAATGATTGAAATGCAACCCATATTACATCACTCCAACTTCACAGATCAATATAATAACACATACTGAATAATTACATTAATACACACAAACACTCTGTGTGTGTGTATACACACACACACACACACACACACACACACACACACACACACACATATATATATATATATATATATATATACATGTA
>MU224005.1:1456836-1467090 GCA_018584345.1 Thuja plicata
GTATATATATATATATATATATATATATATATATATATCTGTGTGTGTGTGTGTGTGTGAGTTAATACACCTTCATGAAATTAGGACAATTAACTACAATTATATGGAAAGAAATAAGAAAATTAATCTAAAGAATTGTATTTAAAATCTATAACATCTCATGGTTCTCTAACTAGGCTTTGCAAGTAGAGCTCTCAGCCTTAATCTCTACTAGTGACCTTCCTACAATGAGAAATTGATGATAAAACGCCTAATCTAGCTCTCAATTCTCTCAATTTGATACAAAATGAACTCAAATGCTCTCATGAAATGATATTATCTCTCAATTTGCTATGAAAAATGCTCTCACTATTGCTCAAAATGCTATGAAATTGCCTATAATGAGGATGCTTTGCATTCAAATTTTCTAGGATATGCTTATGCTTGAAAAATGCTTGTATTTATAGTAAAATCCCAAGGGTAGGGGGTAGAGTGAATTGCTCATGGGTTAATCCTTGGCTGAGTTTGATCTCTCAAATGGTTTCAAATAAGGGGACTATTTAAATGTTGTCCTCAAAGGGTGGGACAAGATGAGTGGATGAGATTTTAAAGGGTAAATGAGAGGTTGAGATACAAAATTGGAGTGATCCATGTGCAAGTGTGTTCTCAATTCTCATTAGCTCCTTTATTTGTGTTGAAAAGATATTAGGATTTTAATTAATTGAATCATTTAATTAATTTAGCCATGTAAGGAATAGGTTCAATTTGATTTTTTGATTTAAACTATACAATTAATTGATTAAAATTAATTATATAATTTGATTAATCCTTTTAGGCTTGTATTTAATTATTTGATTTCATGATTAATTAATCCCTTGATTTAAATTTGATTTAATCTACTTTGATTGATAAATGTCCATTTAAATTGATTTTGATCCATTTTGAAGCATTTGAAGCATTTTGATGAGATTTGATGAGATTCACATATTTTTATAATACTAAGACACCTGGTCAATTTTGGGTGTCTACAAATGCCCCTCTTTGAATTGATTTATGAAGTGCATTGATTCAAAGAAAATTGCATGTCCTGATCACTGATTTGATATTGATTGATTGATTGATAACCTGATTGATTTGAAAACCTGACTAATATGAAACCATGATAAGATAACTGATAACCTAATTGATTTGAAATCCTGATTCGTAGCTGATTTCATTTGATGCATTGATCTAATTTGAAACCTGATTGATATGAAACCCTGATTGATACCTCTGATTGATAAGATGCAGAATGCCCCACTAATAAAAGTTTGAAATTTTAATGCCCCAAATTTGATATAAAATGTGATGCAGAATCCTGATTTGATAATCTAATAATATATACCCCCTCAAAAATGAAAACATTTTGATGTCCTTATGCTAATATGATGTGATTGATGTAAAAAATAGATCCAAATGATTTCATTTCTAAAAACATTAAGAAGAATGATGATAAGACCACAATATGCCCCAGTGTGCAGAAAATGCAGATTTAGGTCACATGGGGTAAAATTCTCTCCAAAATTAGGTCAAAATAGCTTAAATAGGTTGAAAAACCCAAATTTACTATTCATTTTTACTTTTGACTTTTGATATTTTTCTCTGATTCTGCTATGATTGAGAGAAATGGTGGCTTCTATCCGAGAGCATCGATTCGAGAGAGCACGCCGGTATTAGAGACCTCTTGACTATGAACCTCCGATGAGTGATTTGAACCTTCCTAATGCATTTATTGCTTGTTTTGATAGCATTTATTGTCATTTTTATGATTTTTAGAATAGATTTACCAAAATGCCGCTTAGGAGCTTTTGAATGATGCGTAGGATAGTGAAATGTCGCATCCGTGCAGTTAGATAATGCATATGAAGTTTTAAACACCGCTTAAGAATTAGGTTAAAATACATAACCCATGTTTGCAATGACACGTATGAAAATCCTATGCAAAATTAAGATTGAAATGATGCGTAGCATAGTTTGAATGTCGCGTAGGACTTGCAAATGTCGTGTATGTTGT
Source organism: Thuja plicata (assembly GCA_018584345.1). Lineage (NCBI taxonomy): Eukaryota > Viridiplantae > Streptophyta > Pinopsida > Cupressales > Cupressaceae > Thuja > Thuja plicata. The sequence continues at coordinate 1,458,869 of MU224005.1, forward strand.
AAAGAAATGCCTCCAAAACTTTAAATGATGTGTATGATGTTTTCAATGATGCTTCTGCTTAGTCAAGTGATGCATACAATGATAGTTGCTGAAAACCTAATTTTAGATAGAATAAGTTGTCTTCGATTGATCGTCTAGATGACCAGATTGATTGCCAAGCTAAAAAGATGTGATTCCATAATTTTACTTAGTGTTTAGGATATTAGAATAATCATACCAGTGAATGTTTGATGTGTCAATCAAATTGATTAAAAGATATTTCAAATTGATCCCTTCTCAAGATCTAGAGGTCAGGAACAATAGGTTGATGCGCTCAAAAAGAGCAAAGATAAATTTAATATGTTTGATTGAATTAGAGTGATCCACCAATAGAAAGATACTAATATAATTCACCTTGTTTGCAAAATGTAGGCACATTACCGTAAGTTATACATACGGAATGTAGCATCTTGGGTCTTTGATCTGGTTGATGAGCTGACCCTTTGAGAGAGATGGATGATCGAGATGTGTGGGCTCAAATTCCTTCTTGATCTCCCTCAATTTCAGTTGAACCAAGGTTTATTGACAGCTATGGCAGAGCATTGGCACTCTGACCATAATACTTTCCATCTACCCCTCGGCGAGATGACCATCACCTCAGAGGATGTATATAGATTATTGAGGATCCCGAACCATGGAGAACGGGTTTATTATGATCAGGTCTACAATGGTAGTGTATGTAGATGAGTGTTCAGAGATGCCACTATTTGTTATGACAGCATTACATGGGCACAATTTTCTTCATTCCCTACTTTCCCATCCTTGTTAGGAGTAGTGATTGGAGGACTTCTCTTACCAGATAAGAGAGGTTTTGGCTTTTCAGTCAGATGGGGCCACATACTAGAGGACTTTATTTCTCATCCTTGGAGATTAGACTAGGGATCTTGCATGCTAGCCTAGCTATATCATGATTTACATGAGGTTGTGTATAGGCACAGCATGGCTATATCTGCAGGTGCAGTTTTGTTACAGCTATGGACCTGGGAGCATATCCCGATCACCAAACCTATATTGGCATGAGTGCGAGGTTGAGGATATCCCTATGCATTTCTTTATGATGGCATGATTGTCCAACATCATCTGGGAAAGGTTGAGTTTTGGCGTCGGACTATCAACGATATTGATCAGGTCGTATGGAGACCATACTTGGGTTGCGAGGGATGGAGAAAGGATTATGATGAGCTTCCATATATTTTTTCCCCTTGATGGATGATTGTTCGATCACCACTATGTATAGAGAGGTTCTTCTTTGGGAGAGTTCTCCGATAGTATGGTCGTGCGTAGGATATGTCGCAGGGTATGGCATTGTATGCTAGAGTACAGGCAGAGTGATCCATGTGGGGAGCTTGGGTTGATTATCATTTTTCATGTGTAGAGATTGAGTGGCTAGGCCATGTTAGATGGGATATGATGGAGCATGTGGTCGATACAAGGATGTTCGCTAAGTATCGAGAGTGGTTTTCTCAACATATATTTACTAGATTCATTGATCTGGCAGAGCCAATTCCTAATGTTCATGAGTTGTCTATTGATGATGGATATGGGGATGATGGTGATGGCGGTGGTAGGAGACCACAGAGGTAGAGAGTATAGAGAGTACCTAGGGCTCCTCAGGTACAAAGAGCTATAGGACCTCGAATGCGGGGTGGACATGTGAGAGCTCGAGGTGGTGGGTTTGGGAAGCCTAGACAAAGGTGAATACAAGTACCGATGCAGAGACAGGTTTAGGCTATTCTAGTTGTAGCTTGGGCTAGACAGAGATAGAGATGAGTATAGGCAGCCAGATAGGTTCCTTTACATGGTCAAGATCCATAGAGACCAGCATCTCCGTCGAGACAGGTAGATCCACAGGTTAGTGCAGCACAGGTTCAGGGTGCACCTTAGATACAGGTGATACCACAGGTACCTTTAGCACCTCAAGTACCTCCATTTCCTCCTATCATTGATGGTTTAGTATAGGATGTGAGAGGATTACAGGCATGGATGACTGCAATTACTGGATGCTTGGATCAGGTGACTATGATGTTACAACATTTCTTGGCTACGATGGCTCAGTTACCTATGAGTGCTAGCACAAGTCAGGCACCACCTTCCACTCAGGATAGAGCAGGTGACATGGGTCCTGATGGTTTAGGGGATGGATCAGGTCTTGCTAGAGATAGATCAGGTGCCTCGGTTGGGTCTTGAGATAGACACGAGCTTGATATCCAGATATTACATTGATGTATCATATGGAGTTTTGATCAGGACTGATGTATGGATCATTTTATCAATGTATCTTTGATATACATATTTTTTATAGACATTTGATGATGGAAATTTATCTATGATGCTCTTTGATTGATTTCCCTTTGATTTTGATTTGATGATGTGAGATTTCTTTATATGCATATCTATATGATGTCTATGATGCACTTCTTTTATTTATGCTATGGATGCAATGCCTTAGAGTATGACATAGAGATATGGATGCAAATGATGTTTATGCAACTATTTCTATATGATTTTGATTTATTTGGATGTATGGTTTATGCAATGCAATGATATGGATGCAATACTTAGTGCAATGGTAAAATGAATGCAACTATCTTTTTGGATTTTGATGTATGCAACTTAGTTTATGAAACACAATTCTAAAAGATGAATTGATAAATGAATAATGATTAATGTATCTTTTCTTTTTTTTCACAAGATATGTATAAATAATGATTAATGATTAATGCTATGAATAGATGTGAAAGATAATCTCACATAATTGATTTGAAACCATGGAATTTGATGCAACCCCAAAAATGTTGAACCCCCTTGGACTTGGAAAAATTACTCTAAATAATGCAATTAATCTAACATGAATATGCAATGCAATGCAACTAAAGGTCACTAGCTTTTTGCGAAAGAACTGCAAAAGAGATATATTTTCATCATTGAGCATTGTGGAACTAGGATTCGATACAATCCTTACTGGTGCCACTGCGACCATACGAATATGAATATGACTTTCATCTCAATTGGTAGCCTCGTTTAAGAACCTAGTAAAACCCTCACTAGTTGAATGACCAACTATGGGAGTATGAATACCGGTTTCAATGGATTCAATGTTACAAGTGGATTTTTATATTAAGATATTGAAGATCTAAATAGCCAAGCTATCCTTTTTCATAAACAAACAAAGTTTAATCCTCCTTCCTATATGAATGTCCTCAATGGTTCTTTGATGACCATGTCCTTAGACGAATGCACATAAGTAAAAGGATCTTCCTCAAAATAATCACACAAAAGCCAAGAAAACACCATGTCTCCATCATCGCCAATCTAGTTGAAACATCATTGATTAGCTAAAAAGACTTGACTCAAAAAAGTCAATGAAAAACTCATCAAAATTTCAAGTGTATCGCAATGTATCAAGATTTTCAAAAAGAATTCCAAACATTCTAATCATTTAGGGTGTTGTAAATTTTTAATCCTGATAAAATAAGTCAATGAAACTAAAGGATCATGTTGTAGGATCAAACTGTTTAGGGTTGAAGAATGATATCCATCAAAGGTTCCAAAATGATCTCTCCTATGAATCCTAAAAATTTGCTTCTGTCATGTGACCAAGATGTTGCACTATTGAATTTGTTTGGTACCAAAATCTATGATGTTTTCCCCCAAGTGATAAATGTGATCAATGTGAAACATAGGGCAAATGAAACCTAGAATGCAACAATGCAGCTAAAAGGCTTTATTATGACTTATGCACAAATGATGGATGCAATGAGGATATGTACAAGATGAGATGGTGAAATGCAATATGTACAAATGTGATTAGGAAAGACCTAAGGGACAAAAGGTGCCAGTTTCCAGGTTTTCACCTTTTGGGTGTATTGCTCTTTTTTCTCTTTTTCACTTTTTTTTGCTACCAAGGCGCCTATTGCTAGGTTTTCACCAAGGCACTTTTTGCTTTTCAATTTTTTTGATTTTTTTTTTATCATCAAGGCGCCTATTTGGTAGGTTTTCACGAAGATAACATTTTTTATTTTTCAATGTTTTTTATTTCTTCATGCTCAATTTTCTCCCTTTTTTTTCTTCTTTTCCAATGTTTTTGGCTTTTTTGATCTTTCTGATTTTTTTGTATTTTGATCTTTTCTCCTTTTTTTTTGGATTTTGACTTTTTCTCATGTACAAAGAAGATGCTAACTCATCTGATACTCTTTCATTTGATTATCTTTCATCTAATTAGGTATGAAACCTCTTTAAATGGATGTTATTAATGGGTTTTTGCAACTCATCCCCTTCATAATCAGCTAGTTTGTATGTTCCTGTTCCAAAAGAAGAAACAATTACAAAAGGACCAAGCTAATTTGCTTCACATTTCCCTTTCTTTTCCCTATCTACCTGATTTTTAGGGTTTTCTCTTAACACTAAGTCTCCCACTTGAAAGGTTCTTGGTTTGATGTGCTTGTTGTAGTTCCTTGAAATTTGAGTCTGATACACTTTCAAATGATCATATGCTTGTGTTTGATGTTCCTCCAACAATTCCAATTGTTGAAGTTGGGCAACCCTATAATCCTCATCCATGATTAATCCATGTAGTGACACTCTTAAGGATGGTATTTCAACTTCTAAGGGTAGAATAGCTTTGGCCCCATAAACCAAGGATAATGGTGTAGCTCATGTTGGTGTACGGATGCTAGTTCTATAGGTCCACAATGCCTGGTTTATCTGAATATGCCAATCTCTTCCTGACTTATCAACCGATCTTTTCAATATTTTGAGGATGTTCTTGTTTGTAGCCCCGGCTTGTCCTAGACCTTTTCATTTTTTTATATTTTTTTCTTTTGTTTTGTGGATTGAGAGGTTGGACCCCTACCTCTATCATTATGTTTGGATTGTATTCATTGATGGAAGAAGATGGCTCAACTGCATTTAGGTATTGGGCCATTGCAAGGTCATTGGGAAAGTATAATAGTTCATTTGGTTTAGATAAATCCCAATCAATGAGTTCGGGGTGCATTAAGGATAAAAATTCATTTGGGGAATTGTCATTCAAAGGGTTTAAGGACATGACCTCATTTGAAGGTTCATACATTGTATCGCTTAGGTCTATGACATGGGCTTCCTCAAGATGTTCCATGGAAGTTGGATCAAAGCCTCCTTCACTAGAGTCCTCTTTGATTTCCATGGGAAAGAATGCATGTGGATTAAATACAACATTTGAATCACCCCCCCACGAAGGTGCCCAAGGTTCACCTACCTATTGACTAGTCCTAGATGCTTGACCTATGTTGGATTCTTGAGTCTCACTTGACACTTGTGTAGAATTCAAGCCTTGATGTTCATTTTCTTCACTTGCAACATTGGGAATAGTTTCATATGTGTGAATAACATCAACTTCTATGTCATGACAAGACTCTTCAAAAAAGGAATCCCACTCATAATCCCTAGAATCATGTTCACTTTCGGAACCTACCATGTGCACACGTTCATGGGAATCATGCATTGGACTTGAAGTTTCTCCTTTATGCTGAAAACCTATTCCGGCTTTCTCTTCTTTTGCTCTCCAAGCTAGTTCAATGGGTTCTAATAATCCTCTATTTCAAACTCCTAAGGGTCCTCTTCCCTTATATCCCATTTTTTGCATGATTTGATACCCTTTCCCATATTGATCAGTTTGAATTTTGATGTGTTGTACCTTTTCCATAGAATGATTTGAAGTGTCCTCTTCCTTATAGAGCCATTGTAGTACTTCATTATCCTCCTTCTCCAAGGAAGATTTATCACTCTCTCTTACAAAATGAGCATTGTATTTATGATGGGGATGAGAACTTGATGGCTTCCCATGTTTCCTAGGAGAGGTTGGAAAATCAAATAGGGAAACAGAATATTCCCCCACTCCCTTGGAGTTGATTTTACATTTATTTTCAAAGGTGTGCATCAATTCACTCATCTTTTGATATTGATCCTTCGTAGCTTATTCTCTTTCTTCCTTTGTAGGTTTCAAAGTTTTCATCCTTAATGTAGAAGTCTTAACTGAATTATCATGTGAATTTTGACCCTCATAACTCATCTTTTCCCTTTCCCTTAGTTTTTGTAGTTGATTTAGTTTGATTAGGGTTTGAGATGGAAGTAGCATTTGATGTCAACTTCAAACTTTCCTCTTTGGGTTCTTAAATAGTATCATTAGGGATGACTCCTTCCCTATTATGAGGAATAAATAATTCATGACTTGGCTTCAATGTGTTGCAATATTGGAAGGGATTAGAATCTCCTCCAATTGTGATCTCCTCGCCTCTATGTGGAAATCTTATGCATTGGTGATAAGTAGAAGGTACCGTTTGCATCTCATGAATCCAAGGTCTTCCCAATAGGATATTATAAGTTAATTTCATGTCGAGAACTTGACATATGGTATATTTTTTTATAGGTCCCACTTGGATAGGTAAAACAATCATGCCTTTTGAAGACCTTTCTTCCTCATCGTAAGCCTTAATGGTGATTTTCTTCTTAGGTTCAATAGATGATTCAGATATCCCTGAAGATTTGACAAGGTTTAATGTACAAATATTGAAACTGGCTCCCTCATCAATGAGAACTCTCTTAACCCTATGCCTTTGGATTAACACTTCTATATGCAAGGGAAAAATTTGAGGGTGGGTAATAGACATGTCATCTTTTTCAGAGAATGAAAGGCAATGAGGAGCTATGAGATGTCCTACCATATTTTGAAATTTATCCTCTTCCAAGGTTATAGGAACATTGGTTTCCACTAGGGCTTTTTCCAATATTTCTTTGTGATTAGGAGATAGTTTCAACAACTCCAAAATAGAGATTTTTGCTGGAGTTTTATGCAATTGATCCACCAAACTATAAGGCCTTATTGAACAAGATGTTGGTTTAGCCAAAGTAGTTGCTAAAGTAAGACCAAAGGTTTTAGGGGCACTTCCTTGTAGGGTAACTTTCGCTACTTGCCCCCTAGTTACAACATTAGAGGACTCTTTAATAGGTTGTTCCTTGATTACCACAACATTGATAGTACTATCATGTCCGAATAGGGCATCAATAGTATTGTCATAGGTATGGGCAAAGTTTACATTGTTGTTGCCTCTCGAATTGTTTCCATTGTTCCCTCCATTGTTTGAGTTGGAAGATTCACCTTTTTCATGCTTGTAAAAAAGAGTCTTAAAGTTCGTGTGATCTTCGTTGTTTTGAGGGCCTTCTACCTTTATCACACCATTGTCAATTAGGTCTTGCACTTCGTGTCTCAAACGCATGTAATCATTTGTCTTATGTCCTCGATTTCTATGGTATTCACAATGACTAGACTCACTCCACCATGTAGGTTTGATTTGTGGTTCATATGGTTGAGCTCTAGGTAAGTCAATAAGCTTATTAGCAATGAGGGTTCTTAATTCCTTCTCAAGGGGTTCACCCAAAGGTGTGAATGTTCTTTTAGGAGTTGGTGTAAAGAAAGGCCTAGGTTTGTTAGCCCGTTGATTGTTCCCAAAGTTATTATTGTCGTTGTTGTTGTTGAAAGGTACTTTGGGTTCTTGGGTCACATTATGAGCTTGAGAAAATCCTTTGGTAAGATTGAAAGGAGTGGCCTTCAAATTTTTAGCCTCTACAACTCCATCATTCACCACTCCTTTAATGTTATTCCTCATCCAAAACCGGTTATTTTTAGGAGGATTTTTATTTTGGTTGTTATTGGAGGTATTGTTGTTATTATTTTTATAAAGCTTTAATTCTCCACTTTTGACCAATACCTCTTCCGTGGTAACCCCATTCTCAATTAGGTCTTGGAAAGACCTAGGACATTGTAGTCTTAACTGGTAATTCATCTCATTAGTCAAGTTATTAATAAAGATATCCATCTTCTCTTTTTTAGGTACACTTCGAGGGTATCTAGAAAATACCGCTCTCCATCATTGTAAGAAAAGTAGGAATCCTTCTCCCTCTCGTTGCTTGGTATTACATAAATTTATCATTGTAACCTCATGTTTGATATTGTAGGAATAATGAGTCACAAATTTGGAGGCCAACTCTTTGAAGGTTCAGATGCCAGAGGGTAACTTCAAAAACCACTCCATGGCCATGCCTCCTAAACTTCTAGGAAATAACCTCATGAGGTAAGTCGTATCATGCATGAACTCTAGGCTCAATGCGCAAAATTCCCTTAAGTGATCTTGAGGATCAGTTGTTCC
>MU224005.1:1475870-1511207 GCA_018584345.1 Thuja plicata
TGTCACTCGGTAACCGCTGGTGACTCGGTGGTAACTGACTTCTCGGTTGGCTTCAACTGATGGCTCGGTAGTTACGGTGAAGCTCGGTGACTACCGTCTGCTCGGTACATGTTGCTCTTCTCGGTAACCGCTGCGCTTTACAAAGTGATTACTGAATGCTCGGTATAAGTTGTGGACTGAGTGATGAGCTCGGTAAGCATTCAGAATCGAATAAGTGTTTTCACTGATGACAAATATAACATAATTCCAACAGAATTTGCTTAGCATGTTTAGTTTGTGCTCTTACCTCTTTGCTAGGCCTTGTAACTCAAAGCTCTAGTTTTTGTACCTTCATGTGCTTGCTCATCTACTGGAAAAATATAGACAGAGAATTAGAAATCAGAATTTAATGATTTGACAGCAAAATAAAATAGAAAGCACTAGGCGACATTTAACAGCTAATACGTGGCATTTATCTGTTAGTAAGTGGCATTTAAAAAATTTTAAGTGAAATTGAAACTTTAACACGCGGCATTTAAAAATGCACAGGCGATAAATTAAATTTCACAAGTGTTACAGAAAGTTTAAAATGCGTCAAAATATAGATCACACGTGGCAGTTGACAGTTCACAGGCGGCGCTTTGCAGCTCACAGGTGACACTTTACAGGCTTACACATCACACTTTGTCTCATACGCAGTGAAGAAATTAAGACAGAAATAGAGTAAAAACTACACGCGCCATTTCACTGTTCACAAGCATCATCAGATTCCTCATACGCATCATTTCACCTATTTTCTGCAAATAGACACAAAAGTGAAGCCAAAACACACAAAACTTGATAAAACGATGAAATTAGGACAATTAACTACAATTCTATGGAAAGAAATAAGTAAATTAATCTAAAGAATTGTATTTAAAATCTATAACATCTCATGGTTCTCTAACTAGGCTTTGCAAGTAGGGCTCTCAACCTTAATCTCTACTAGTGACCTTCCTACAATGATAAATTGATGATGAAATGCCTAACCTAGCTCTCAATTCTCTCAATTTGATACAAAATGAACTCAAATGATCTCATGAAATGATATTATCTCTGAATTTGCTATCAAAAATGCTCACTATTGCTCAAAATGCTATGAAATTGCCTATAATGAGGATGCTTTGCATTCGAATTTTCTAGGATATGCTTATGCTTGAAAAATACTTGTATTTATAGTAAAATCCCAAGGGTAGGGGGTACAATGAATTGATCATGGGTTAATCCTTGGTTGAGTTTGATCTCTCAAATGGTTTCAAATAAGGGGACCATTTAAATGTTGTCCTCAAAGGGTGGGACAAGATGAGTGAATGAGATTTTAAAGGGTAAATGAGAGGTTGAGATGCAAAATTGGAGTGATCCATGCACAAGTGTGTTCTCAATTCTCATTGGCTCCTTTATTTGTGTTGAAAAGATATTAGGATTTTAATTAATTCAATCATTTAATTAATTTAGCCATGTAAGGAATAGGTTCAATTTGATTTTGATTTAAACTATACAATTAATTGATTAAAATCAATTATATAATTTGATTAATCCTTTTAGGCTTGTATTTAATTATTTGATTTCATGATTAATTAACCCCTTGATTTAAATTTGATTTAATCCACTTTGATTGATAAATGTCCATTTAAATTGATTTTGATTCATTTTGAAGCATTTGAAGCATTTTGATGAGATTTGCTGAGATTTACAGATTTTGATGACACTAAGACACCTAGTCAATTTTGGGTGTCTACAATATATACACATATACATACGTACGTGTGTGTGTGTGTATACACACACACACACGCACAAAATAATAATTACATCCATATGTTGTCCTAGAATAAGATTAATACATTTGTAAGTCAGCCACAAGAATAGTCTTTAACCAAACATGTAATAGGTTACTTGTCATAGCCAACACATTATTCCAAAGAAGGGACACAATATGTGTTGTCTAATGTAGACTTGTTTAGTTCCAACAGTCATCCACACGTCATATCCTATGATAACACATTACAATCATTTGGTGCATCAATACGGAGTGACAACCTAGTCAACCAACTCTCACAAAGAGCATTTTTCACTCTATTTTTTTGTTTGTTGTTGATCAACTTCGAGAACCATGGACTCTAATAAAAAATGTGTAGACATACTCTCCTTCTAAACTACAAGACATAACACTCAACTACAACAAAACAAAATAGGTTGTTAGATTAAGCTCATTGTCTGAGTAACTTACCATAGACACTTTTGAATCACACTTGCACATTTCCTGCACTGACTAGAATAGATGCAATATGATACTACAAACATAAGTCAACTAATATTACCAACATAGCTTGTTATTGTACTTCCAAAACTTAAATGCTCAACCATAGACATGACAAGAGATGGTTGTGATTACACAATTACATGTTTACTCCTCATTGATTACTGATACTCTTTGACATCAATGATAGCGTATGTTTATAGTATACCAATTAGAAGCATATGACTATTGTGCTTGCCAATAATAGGATTGTGGACATGCATGTCATTTCCATCTATGTTGGAGAGTCTAGTTTTGTTATTCTAGTTGTGATCCTCTTTGTTTCCATTCATATTGTACTCTCCTCATATTTACCCAATCAACTCGGGGGGTGTGGGAACACATTCACTCTCAACGGTTCTCTATATGGAATCCTTGTGAATAGAAAAAAAGAAAAATCCTACAACATTATTTTAGAAAAGGAGGGTTGAACTAAATACAATGATTGTTCAAGTATTTCCCTTGGTCAATAATATAGCACTAGATGCAACATGAAATCCAAGAATGATGTCACCATTATTATCATGTGGGTAATATATGAAAAGGAAGTCCTTAGAAATAAATATGAGATAAAAGACTATCCTTTCTCTCGTTAATTACAATTCTTAGAGTGGTAAAATGTTATTTTTTTGGATATAGTAAATTGCCTAAATTTGTATTTTCCTCTCAAGAGGGATAATCCCTTAGTTTTCTAGAAACTAATTATTGAATTTGAATAGTTGCTCATTAGTATCAAGTTGTGATGATAGCTCAATTGAAGAATGAGTGGTGTTTAATCAAGGATGGACTATTAAGAGGTGGTCTAGATTTTGAGGTATCAACCTCGTAGTTATTGGAATTAGAAAGTAACCCTTTTTAAGAGTAGGAGAAGGAAGTAGGAATGTACAATTTTGATTATTTTCTTTTACAAATCATCTTCCAAAACCTATTTGTTGTTTCATGACAATCTAAATAATTATGTAAACTAGAATTATATTGAAAACGGACTAATGGAAAAATGACAAAAGAATTAAGAGTGAAAGGTTTAAATTAAAATTATTATAAAGATTATCTAAAACTACTATATATTTGAAAAGACTAGGATCATACTAATCTACACTATAAATAAATAATCAAATTATTTCAAAATCAATAACAAACTGAATTGAAGATTTAATTTAAATGAACGAATTTATCTTCTTTGAATATTCAATGCTTAGGTTAAAAAGCTTTTTGCTAAGTAAAGCATTCACAGAGTTAAAAAAGGGTAGGAAACGGGGAACTAGTCTTAAAAGCCCTCGATAGCACAAGCATAAGTAAAGTGGACAATCTATGTCATTAGCTCAGATCGTGCATTTTTTAAGGATGACATCTGCATTGTCAACTTCCAATCAGGACTTAAACAGCCTGTATTCTACTTATAAATTAGCACATATTAACTTGGAATTTTTCAAGATGACATCTGCATTGGCAAATTCCAATCAGGAATTAAACACCATGCATTCTTCTGATATATTAGCACACGTTAACTGTTCAGTCAGGCATTAAGCACTCTGTATTCATCTGATATAATAGCACTTCGACTGTATTCCAAGGAAAAAAAAGTCTGGATCCCAATCAGGGATTTGGGAGTATTGCATTGGCTCTCTTGATATTAGACCTTCTAGTGGCATAGACATACAATCCCCCACCTGCAAAAACAACACCCAAAAGGACAGAAAACCCAATGCCAGCTTTAGCACCTTGGCTGATACCATTCCCATGACTTTTAGTGCCATCCAGTGCCCCTGATGAGTCACTTCCAGTTCCTGCAGCATACAGCTGATGTGGGTGGGAAGAAAACTGAGGTGGAGAAGGAATATCAGGGCTGAAGAATTTCACAGCATCTGGTGAGAGTTCTGATGGTATTTCATGGGACAGCATCCCATGCTGCTCATCCTGCATCACCATGGGTGAAGATGCTGGCCCCTGCAATGTTGCACCTTCACTCTGCAGCAAATTCAGAAACAAAATTGAGAAAAATGCATGGAAAAACTTGAGTCCACTAGCTGCTCTGTTGCTCTTCATATTTATGACTGCTCAGTGCTCACACCTCGAATTGACTCTACTGGAGTCTACCCACATAAGCCACTAAAAGCAAAAGGTTTGATCTGAATTCTAGCTCTGAAGGCAGTGCTGATTATATAATGTTTGGGTTATGCTTAGACTTGAAGACTCATGAGAAATTTTTATTAATAGACAGGGATAGATGCATTAGTGGGTATCAACTAATCCACTTTTTAGGGTTTTTTAACCTTGTCCAAGTTACAATCAATGTCTGTAGCACGCCCAGGCACAGGCATGGAGTTAGCTTCAGTAGCAATCATACAGAAAAAACCACCTTGCCCTTTACCTGCTTCAGAAAGTAATAAAATATATAATTAGAGCCCCAGTAAGAAAGTCGGTTTTAGCCTCTGATTGGCACCTGGAATGGAGTGAAAAATACTTTTACAGGATCCGTCATGTGAATAGGTGGACTGGACCAAATCTTTACAACTACTCCACCATGATTTTTGCTGAAAAAGACCATATATTAAAGTGAGTAGTTAAGTGTACAGTCCTAAAGTTTAAAAAGAAGGGCCCTATAAAATTACATTTCAAAGTCAATTTTATAAGAACTTACAGGGTTTTAAATTTTAGAAACAGTTACCCAAGGAAAAAAGAATTTGGTTCTATTAGAAAAACAGCTGTTTAATACAATTTTTTTTTAAAAATCATTACAATTAAGCAGCAATAGCAATCCTAATGTTGAGGGACCTTGTCCACCAGAGTTATTCCACTTTCTATGTTGCATATCCTTACCATCAACCACAAATTTTCAAACAATAAAAATAGTTTTCCCTCCTTGGAAATCATTATATGATTGCTTCTATTAAACCCCCAATAAAAATATAACCAAGAACAAACAAGATTATTTACCTTCATCGAGAGAGACACCATTCATATCATTAAAACGACAGAGTGGAGACGGGGACCATTAAACCCTATAATCAGAATTCTAGGCAGGAGGACAGTAGCAGTGGTGACAGCTGTGAGAGCAGCGCCCACAGGATTTCATTGTTATCATGACAAAGTGTGAAGTGCAGGGCACAGAATTTCTTTTTAATGGGTTTTCAGGACAGTTGGGGATGTGATTTTATCTTGTGTTTGTGTTTTCTTACAGACATCATACTATATATGTGTCGGATGCCTAATTTTATTCCTGTAATTGAAGCAGTAGTCATCTTTTGAATGGATGCTTATCCCTAATCTCATTTCTGTACTTTGTTGAGAACAGGCTGCTCTTTTCCAATTGAAAGGAGCGTGCTGCTTCTCTCTTGAGCAATTCCAGATTACAATTTCTAAAAGGTACAGTATAATATAAGATAAATAACAAATTAGGGCTTCAGTCCCTTACATAACATCCTAAAAAATCAAAGGAATAGGGGTCGGAAACAAATCAAACAAAACGGCAAAAATATGATCACCTTCAATTTTCCAAAACCAAACCTCTCCCCCAAATAATTCCATGGAAATAAAATTAAAGTATCTTAACTAAATGTATGTGTACAATAAGTTTTACATAAACATTAATCTATTTTTCTTTTTATATATTGAATCAATGCATGCGAAAAAATTATATTAAAGAATGGATCGGAAACCGTTCTGGATCTAGAACCCTGACACTTATATCTTCCAACTGTGAATTTTTAGATTCCTAGAACTAAGTCCGCTCAAATCAGCCTTGTCCAAGAAATTCGGTCTTATCTTGGAGACTCAAAATATGACAAGTTTTGTAGAGGATCAGTCATTGATTCTGTATCTCTAAGATTCTAGATCCGAAACTCTGAAAGCTTGTTCTTGCACACAAAGAGAAGGGGGGAAAGGTTATAGAAAGGGGCTTCCCTTGGTCAAGCCCCTATATAGAAATCAACCTTGAAATGAAATAGAAATTGCATAAACAAGATAAATGTCAAATTTACCTTGCATGAAAATCCCTCATGGATGGATGTAGAAATTAGTCAAATCCATGACAAGAATGTTTGTATGTTTGGAATGTGTTGTATAATCAAGGATGCCTTCACAAATGCAATGGATAGTTGTATAATCAAGGATGCTTTCACAAATGCAATGGATCTACACTTGCCAAATCTTAGATCTTCAATGAGTGTATGCTTGAAATATTGAATGGAGAAGAGGAATGGATCTTCTTGCTTTCTTGAGAATTCCTCTACTTGGCCATGTTGGAATTGGTTCATGATGATGTTGTTGGCATTCATGTTTTGTCACTGATGTCAACATATGTTTCAATGGAGGAAGAACAGACTAGTTATTACTATTGTTTTATGACTGAGAGAGGTGTACATATATTGTACGGTTGATTCAGAACAAGCGAAGACAGTGATGTGTACAGTGATGTGTGGTGATCTTATCCTAATGTCACACAACTTAATAATGTATATTAGATGAGTTATTGATGTTTTAGTGAAGACTGGATACTGGACTGTGACAATGATGATTGACAGAGTTAGTCTCTATTTTTTGAGTATAACTTAGGAGCGATGTGGATTCAGGTTATGCGAGCTTAAGGGATTGCAGAAGACATGTTAAGGAAAGTTTTTTATGGGTCGCAAGTTGTATGATTGTTGGTGACTTTAGTTGTGGCGTGTATTCTGGAGGAGACCTATCTGGGGCCGACTTCAGAGATGTAGCGTGTATTATGGATTGCGAGCGTGGATTAAGGATATTGGATTATATTTGATGAATTATAATTAATATTTAGTTCTTATAGGTACCGTGTGTATCTTAGCAAGTTGTTAAATAATTATTTGTATATCAAGGGAAAGCTTAATTGGCTGACCTAATCAATTATTTTAATAGGTTATATATGAGAGATCTTTTCTTTTGAAAAGATGTGTGGATGAAGAGAAGATGATTGACAGAGAAAGAGAAGTGTGGAAGTTGTGAGCTTATTTGTCTGTTGGATGTAGAGGAGATTTTGTGATTGTGTTACTTCATTGGAACTAACCAAGAAAAGATAGTTGCTATCAGATAGTTCACTAGATTGTATATTTTCTATATACATTTTGGATTGTAAGTCCTTGAGGGTGGCTTTAACCTTCTTTAGGCAGTGTGCCTGGGCAGTGAGCCCACTGTTACTCTTGACTCCTAACATGGTTTGTCCTTTAATAGGGATTGTGTACTATAATGCATCAATAAGCTCCTAACATGGCTAAATCTTTTAACATGGATACTATACTCTCAGTACATTATTTGTGGGTGCTAATTCCCGCCGGGGTTTTACCTTTAACAGGGTTTCCTCGACAACAAAGGATTATGTTATTGTGTTGGCATTTACTATATTATCATTTCCAGATGAAATTTTTCTTTATAAAGTTTAATGTTTAATAATTTGTCTCACAACTGATTCACCCCCACCCCCTTCTCTTAGTTGTGTTGTGGACTTTTATTCCTAACAATTGGTATCAGAGCTACTAGTCCTTACAGAGAAAGTTTAACAACTTGAGGTGATCCTGAAGATGGCTTACTATAGGAAGGATAGTCCGAAGTTTGATCCTAAAAGCTTTGACAGTTGGAAGAACAAGATGAGAACACATTTTCTATGCTTGGGAATTGACTACTGGTTAATAACAAAAAGAATTGTATAGATAAAGGTTGAAGATGAACTAGATAGGTCTACTGATGATGAAAAGAAGGTATTCTCACAAAAAATGGTCGCAAGAGAAGCATTGATTAGCGCACTTTCTGAAGGTGAATTCACAGAGGTTGAAGATTTGGATTTTGCACATGACGTTTGGACAAGATTGGAAGTATTGTATGTAGGAGACAAGTTTACTAAGCAGAGGAAGTTGCAGAACTAGAAGACAAAGATGGAAATTTTGAAAATGAGGGATGATGAGAATATTAGAGCATGTGCACAGAGAATTACTGAAGTTGTTATTGGCATTAGAAACACTAGAGGCACTTACAGTGAGGAATAAGTGATTTAGAAATTCTTAGATCCCTGACACCTGCGTACAAAACCAAAGTGCAAGCTATAGAAGAGATCAGACCTTTGACTCCAAACTTCAATAGAGCGATGTTGATTGGAAAACTAACTACCTTCAAGGCCGCTGAGCTGGGAGATTCATTACCTAAAGTTGAGTCAGCATTCAAGGCGACTGTGCATAACAATAAAAAGACTTTATCAGGAATTGTGAGCACCAGTAGTAGTGACTTGAGAGAAGAACTTGGTGAATATGCTTATGAATGGGAACATATACAGGAAGAAGAAAGAAAGTTAGATGAAATTGTGGTCATGATCGCTAGAAGAGAAAAGAAAGGTAACGGTAAGTTTAAAGGAAAGCTACCTCCAAAATGTTTTTTTGTGCAATAAGATAGGTCATTTTGCATCTAGATGTCCTACAAGGGTTCCAAAGCATAAATCTAAGTTTTACAAACCTAAGTATTCAAAGGATAAAGGATGTTATTATGCTAGTGAAGGTGTTTCAGATGATGATACTATTGATTATGATGAGATTAGATTTATTGCTATTAAAGATGAGAAACCTTTACATGAAGAAAGAGATTTAGTATCTCGTGTTGAAAAGAAATTTAAATGGGTCATAGACATTGGTTTCTCACACCATATGACTAGAGATAAAAATAAGTTTATTAAGCTGAAAAAGTATGATGGTGGTGTTGTGATATTTGGTGACAATACTCCTAAGTTTATCATTGGATTTGGATCTATATCTTTGGAAGGAAAGACAAATACTAACAATGTATTACTTGTTGATGGACTTAAGCATAATTTATTGAGTGTTGGACAGCTAGTGGACAAAGGTTATCAATTGAAAATCATTGATGGGAAATGTTCTATTAGAAGTAAGTCAGGAGACTTGATCGCATCTGGTACTAAATCCAGAGGTAATATATTTTAATTAAATACATTTGAGGCTTCTTCTTTTTTTTAAGGTTGATTACATTTGGTTATGGCATAGAAGATTGTGTCATGTTAACTTTGATAATATTGTGAAGGCAAGTACGACTAATGTAGTTAGAGATCTACCAAAAATTGTGAAACCATCTAACACCATGTGTAGACAATGTATAATAAGCCATTTGGTTCTTGGCTTTTCTATCTTGCTCTTGCATTTATAAGCCTTATGTCCTTTCTTGTTACATTTATAACAAAATCCTATGAATGAAGGTGTAGGTGTAGATTTGGGAGTACCTTTCATTTTACCTCTGCATGCATTTGATGTGTGCCCTTGCTTTTCACAGTGTTTTCATGTTAGCTTTCTTAGTCTTGGATTTTCGTAGACATTCTTTCGATTTGATGATTCTCCATTTTCAATAAAGCATATACTGCTATTGTTGTTGTATCTTCGTTGTCCCTCAAGAAAGTCATCCATTCTTTTATTGCTTTCTTCAGCCTTTCTTATAATCTCATTATGTTGTTGTTGAATTCTAACCTCATGCTTTAGCTTTTCATTTTCTTCTCTTAGTTCACCGACAATTTGTATTCTCTCAATGAGTTCCACATTTATTTTTTTTGCTTCTTGACTCATAAGGATAATTTGATTTGTAAGATCGTGGCGATGCTCAGCATGTCTTTGAATTTCTATTTCATTTTCCTATAGTTTCTCTGAAATCTTCCTTCTATAATCAATAGCAAGTGTTCTTTTTGTTTCACCTTGTCTGGCATAACTCATCACATCAATCATTCTTACCATCTAGGTCTCTTGACCAATTTGTAGCATCTTTATTTTCATTGTTATATGTAGATTGATCTCCTTTAGATTTGTTATGTTCTCTTCTGATGTATCTAATGTGTTACTTACATTTGATCCTGAAGATTTAAAGAAATTTGGAATCTCTTCTTCTTGATAGTCTATTTCATTGTTCCTGGTAGCCATACCTTTTCTTTCATCCAACAGCTCTCTCATCTTGATTCTTGCTTCTTTATACTGTTCATAGAACATCTGTATCTCAAGATTTTTGTTCTCAATATTTTTATCAAGTTTGTACTTCTCCATTGTATGATATTTTCTCTTAAGCCTTTAATATTTTCAAGAAGATACTTAGCTCTGATACCAATTGTTAGAATTAATAGGAAGTAGTACTGAGAGGGGAGGGGTGAATCAGTATCTCTAGAACTTTTAGCACTTTACACAATTCATCATTAGTAATCATTCAATTCAGATTTACCAACCATTACTGTTATTCTTTCTTATGCATCTAATGTTTGTTCACAATCTTTAATAGTTTTCAATCATTCATAGAAACATTCATGAAATTGAAAAACACATAACACAAGATATGGTATCGCAAAAAACTCCTGTTAGGAAGTAAAAACTGCGATGGGGATGGCACCCACAAAACTTCACTATCTGCAGAATGGAAGGGATCCGATTAAGGCTTACAATTTGATCACTTTTGATGATCTACCCTGTTAAGAGCATTAAGGTGGAGACCTGTTAAGATCTACTTTGTTAAGAGCTTTTGCAACACTGATTTAAGTGTGCACTCAGTTATGAGATTTACAATAGGATGGTTAAGCCCGCCTTTCTTGAAAAGATTTCATTAGTGTACTACACTTGTTAGAATGAGTACAAATGTTGACCTGACTGTATGCAATCTACTATTGTTGATTTACAGATCCATTAAAGCATGTTCAAAATAATATCACCTTAAGTGATTGATGAATACCTTTTCTCTGCTTGTCGGTAGCCTCTGTTCTATTCTTGAAAACTGATTAGATTTTGTTTGTGTTCATCTGCATGAATTCTCTGTCTGCTATTTAGTTTCTCTTCATGGCTACTGTCTTCATTGAAAAACTACAATTCTCAATGGATTGAGAACCTATTTATACAAGTATTTGACCTACCTTGGAATTCACATTTTACAATGTTAACTCTCAGATCCAAGGTTTACAACTTGACCTTGATCTTTAGTTTGCATGTTTTAAAATAGTAAAACTAATTAAAACAATAACAATTACATTTCTTCCTCCGTACATAATGGATTTAAAAGCAAATAAAGAAGTTATAAATACAACTTCAGTGATTTATCAGACATGGAAAGTCTGATCTACTTTTTGCAGAATGTAACTGACTGTCGGTTCTTGGTCGTCGGTTTAAACTTGCAGTTTGTTGGCGTTCCTTGATTGAACTATTCATCAGGTTCCCTGTATCTATTGATAGCCTCTCTTTTTTGTACTGCCAGGTAGCACTGTTGTTACTTTTTGTCATCGGGTAACACTTAACAGTGTTTGTCGAGTAACCTTGGCGTTGGATAGTGTTGTGCCATGTCTGTCGGTGTCGAGTAAACCGATGGTGCAGATCATGTTTTTCTCTAAGCATACTAATGGAAAAATATAATTCCTTCAATCTCCCCCTTTGACATTAGTATCAAAAACTGATATGTGCATAATACTAAAATTATTACACCATGTTTATATCCTCATCATAATATGACTCCCCCTTACTGTGTGCATCAATAGAGTGTATGAATATGTACATGTATACTATTTGATTTCTTTATGTACATTATTTCCCCTTTTTGTTTACTATACATATAATTTCCTCCTTTTAACTGAGGTGATGTACATATAAAATTCCCCCTTTCTTTGATACTGATGACAAAAATGTACAACTTATAATATGCCAAAATTGTGAAAAAAATGTGTAAATTACAATGTGTCAAATACATTAGAATGGGTAATTTTGATATCTTCCATTAGTTTCTCCCAGTGTTCTTTCAATTGTTCTAGTGTCATGTTTTGTAGCTCTAGTCTTGCGTGCATATCATAAATGTTGTCTAGGATAGACATTTCAGGGGTGGCAATTAGAGCATTTGCGTATGTCATATTTTGTTGCAAGAGTGTAAGTGTCGGTAAGAGCTTAACTTGGAGCTCATTGACCTCATCTTTGTACTTCATCTCAGCAAACTAAATGTCTTGTCTCTGTTTCCTAGCCTGTATAATTTGTTGATTGTGCAATTTAAGTGCTTCTTCTATGTTGGCTAGATTTTGTACACTGGACTAAAGATCGACATCTATTTTTTCTATCTTTTTGGTATACTCCTTAGTGAGTTGATCTAAAGTGCACAATTTCTTGATTAAGGTAACAACTTCTGATAAAATTGGGTCATTTCTACTTACCAATTCAGATAGCTTGACCTTTTTCAGTGCAACTTCCTGGCTTATCTTCTCTACGAGCTTGAATTCATGCTTTTGTTCAAGTCTCTCTTCCATTGTCTTTTCAGCATCGGTATTCTGAGATGTTATTGCATCTGTGAGTATGACCAGTTGATCAATAATTGGAGCTTGTTGATCGATATCTATGTCTAGTACAATTTGTTGAAGTATATTTCTTGCTACTTTTAGTACCTTGGCCTCTTTTTCCGCTCTCTTCAGCTTATCTTGAATGGCTTTTCTCTCACAGAGCTTTGCATATTTTGTCAATGTTGTTGGATCCAATTTCCTTGGATCACAGACTACAATCTCAATGATTTCATCCAGAGTTACTGGATTTTTATTCTTTCCTTTCTTATTCTTTGAGATTTGAGGGGATGCAGATGTATGAATTACCATAGCTAGTTCATTTGTTCGCTCTGAATTGCTTGGGGAAGGTTTTGTTGATGATGCATCTTGTGTTTTCTGCTCAGTTTGCACCTGTTGGTTATGTGAAAACGTCTCTTCATTAACCTTGGGTGTTTTTGCAGAATGTGCTCCTGATTTCTTTCCTATCTCATCCTTCTTTCCTTCTTCACCTTTTTTTGAAGGCTTTTCCCCTATTTCCTTTTGAGTTTATTCCTTATTCTGATCAATAGATGTATCTTTTTTATCATTGGTTGTAGCTTTCTTTGCAGTTGTATCTGTTGTTCTTTTGGCTTCTTCATCACCCTTGTCTTTGGGTGTGCTTGTTTCCTTTTCATTTGAGCCCTCATTTCCCTCTAGTAAGTTTATTTCTTTCATTAGGACAGGCATGCTACTTTGAGTTGTGACTTGGGATTTGTCAGTTTTGGTGTCCTGCCCGTTAGTTAGTGCCTTGTCAGCAGTGACATCCTCATCTTTTTGTATAGATTTTGCAGGGTCTTGCACTTTTGAGTGCATGATTGAAGTGTCCTGCACTTGTTCATCAGCAATGTCAACTATCTTACCATTTGATGTCTTCAGTACTTGATGGCTTTGTTGACCCTTAAGTTTGATAAATATTACATCATCTTTCTTCTTTGGATCATTGTCAGAATCATAGTGAGTGATATCTTGGATATTATCATCCATGTCTGTATCTAAGTTAATAGGCTCATCATCACTTTCTTGATTGTCCAGAGCAATATACTGAGGACTTACATTATCTATCTCCTCCTCTCTGTGAGGTGTATTTGTGAGAAGTAATTGCTTCTCAACACTTGTTGACACTGTCGGTAGATCCAGGAGATGTCTCCATTTGGTTTTTGTCATTAAATCCAGTTCTATAATCTTGTTCTCTAGTACTTTGTAAGCCCTTATTTTGGCTACAAATTTACTTGAGTGTTTCTTTAGTACTTCTTGTATCTCTTCAAATTTGGATTCAAGAGGCATCAGTCTCACAAGAACTCATTTTCTTGCTTCTATTTATGTTTGCAGGGCATATGACCACTGTTGGTATACCCTTTTACCTAGCTCTGCAGGTATTTGATTTACAAATTCAGCAGGGGCATACTTGTTCTTAATCATTGATTTTATGACTGCCTCTTGCATTTTATTCTGATCCTCTAGATTCAGTGTATCCCATTACCTGATCTTTTTATCAATCATTGTGCCATGAGTAGCAATTGATTTGGCAGCTTCATCTACAGTTTGATTTCTGAATTTTTTCTTTACTAAATCTGGTTCATCATCTTTGGTGTCATCCAAGTCAGCCTTTGTCCTAACAAACCTTTTTCTTTTCTTTGTTGGTGTGGTTTTGACAGGTTCTTGTTTTGTTCTTTTTGCTAGCTAATTCCTCATATAGGTCCTTACTTGACCTTTCTTAAGTGGTGTGGTATCGGTAACAATAGTTTGACTTTGTGTTCTTTGCTTCTTTGCAAGAGGTGGAGATGGAGGTGTATCAGATTCAGTAGCCTTTGTATCTAATTTATTTTCTTCTAGTTCTTCACCTATGGTGCCTTGTTCATCGATTTCCTCTTGTTGATCCTGCTCTTCTTCTGAGACCAATAGAGTCTTCTTGAGATTCTTAACCATTTTATCTTTCTTATTTATAGTCTTCTTGACTTCTAGGCCATGTTTTATCTTAGATTTGGCCTCCTCATATGTTCCAAACCTTGGTTGTTTCTTATCAACGGGCTCATTGATCAATGCCTCAATTGCACTTGTAGCTAGATCAATATTGATCTCATAGTCTAATGGTGCTAACCAAGCTATTCTTGGTACAACCGGTTTGATATGAGTGTAGTCTGTGTCTGCCATGAAACATATCTCATCTTTATATTTTTTAACTAGTTGTTCAAGAATCTTATTTTTTTCCATCATCTTTTCCTTGAACTCAAGGAAGTATGCAGACATGATAGACTCAAAGTTGTCTCCTAGTGACTTAATCAATTCACTAATCTATTGGTTACCGGTTTGGTAGAGTCTCATACAACTTTTCCTACCGAAGGAAAGTATTCTTGAAAATAGAAAAATATACACATGATAAGTAATCCAAAATTACATGTGTTGCTCTTTGCAGACCTGATTTTGATCATATTTTCATCAAGTTGTTTCAATAGGATCTCACAAAGATCCATCTGAATTCATTTTGTTACAATCTTGTAAGTTGTGCTTACTGTTGTTGCAAAAATGTTGTTCATTCTGCTATCCTGAAAAAATTTGTACCCAATAACACATGCACCAAATTTTAACTCTTCGTTGATGATTGTGTTTACTTTGAGACCTCTATTGTCTCCTTCTACATTGGTGAGTTTTGTAACTTCTTTCATGGATGGATGTTTGTGTACCCTAGGCTTGTTGGTTATCGGATAACTAGTGACAGCATGAAGAACATCCTTTGTTATTTGCTTGGGTTGGTCTAGCCATAGTTTGTTGTCATGCATCCTGCTCAAGACTAACCTAATCCATTTTGTCTTGAATTCCCTCGGGAAATGTAGGGCATTGGTTAACCCTTTTACCTCCAAGTGTTTGTGTTCTTCTTTCAATTTTCCTTCGGCATCACATAGCTTCTTAAAAGCTTCATCCATTTCTAGATCACCTATCTCTAGATCTTGCAATGAATATAAGACCTAATGTCTTCTATGAGAAAAACCCTAGGCGGAATTTTTGAAAATGTGTTGGCTTCATCGGGTTTCGATGCAATTTTTGGACAGATTTTGTATTTAGGTTCTACACATGTGCTATTCTTGATTAGTTTCACCACATTCTTCTTTTCATTCTTCAACTTAGTAGTTCTCGATGTGGTTGCCATTTTTTTTCAAGTACTTAGGGTTTTCTCAAAACTAGGGCTTTCTTGACAAAACAATGACATAAATCTTTCGGTGCCTTTGGTACTTACTTCAATTCGCAATAGTGATGAGGAATCTGTTCTCTATATGTTGAATCAATTTGTAGATGCTCCTGCTCTCTACTCTTTAATCACTTTGATGTCACTCTACTTTCTCTTCAAATCGTGGGTGAAAAATGAAGTTGTCCCGTCGACTATTTATAGACTTTTTGACCTAAGTCTTTGCAATAAATGCTCAAAAACTCGTCGGGATGTGAAGATGGGTTTCATCAAGAGGATATTTCCAATCATCATCGGTGAAGATATGATACTTAGGGTAGTTGTTAACCACCTTTATTTTACTGATAGATATCGGTATTTTGTCACGACCACTTTTGAACTTTGCTTTCTTACTGACAGTCGTCGGGTTACATTGGCAGTTTACCATATTTACTAGTGGACAGACAATTTCTGGTAACCGTAAACAACTCATTATTGTGTTCATCGATGATTTTTAGTAAGTGTTTACCGACAGTGTTGCATTCTCAGATTAGTAACAAGTAAAGTAGTATGCATCTTTGGTTCATGCAGATTTTGACTATCTATTAATTTATATAATGGAACTGATGCAAAATATAACTTGGTATAGTAAAGTTCCATACTTACTTGTTCAGCTAAAGTGGAGTTGGTGGTGTCACTGGTTCCATTGGATAGGGTGTCATCATTTTCATTGCTTGGTCCTACTTCATCATTGCTTGAAGCTTTTATCCACATTTTATCTCTCGCCCTCCGTATATCTTCAATGGTGTTACCATTGGGATATGTGCTTGTTTCTATCAATCTGTCTTTGCAATATTTCTTGATGTGACCAACTTTATGACAGTGTAAGCATGCCATTCTAGGGTTTTAATAGTCTCTAGACCTTTTGGTGCATGCTCTCATGCAATTTGCAGCCATGTGACCATATCTACCACATGTTGTACAGTTTGTCCAAGTTTTGTAATCCCATACATATTGATTACCGATTCTCTTTGGTTGATAAGGAAATTCTTTACCTTTCGGCTTCCATGCTTGCCTTTTCTTTTTCCAGAATTCTTCATATGTGTGCCCATTAATCTTGCATGTAGGACAGTATTTTTCCATGTAGGTTTCCTTCTTTGGCTTTTCTATCTTGCTCTTGCATTCATTAGCCTTATGTTCTTTCTTGTTACATTTATAACAAAATCCTATGAATGAAGGTGTAGGTGTAGATTTGGGAGTACCTTTCATTTTACCTCTGCATGCATTTGATGTGTGCCCTTGTTTTCCATAGTGTTTGCATGTCATCTTTCTTGGTCTTGGATTTTCATAGACATTCTTTGGATTTGTTGATTCTCCATTTTCGGTAAAGCATATACCGTTGTTGTTGTTGACTCTTCATTTTCCCTCAAGAAAGTCATCCATTCTTTTATTTCTTTCTTTAGCCTTTCTAATAATCTCATTATGTTGTTGTTGAATTCTAATCTCATGCTTTAGCTTTTCATTTTCTTCTCTTAGTTCACCGATAATCTGTATTCTCTTAATGAGCTCCACATTTATTTTGTTTGCTTCTTTACTCATAAGGATAATTAGATTTGTAAGATCATGGTGATGCTTAGCATGTCTTTGAATTTCTATTTCATTTTCCTATAGTTTCTCTGAAATCTTCCTTCTATCATCAATAGCAAGTGTTCTTTTTGTTTCAGCTTGTCTGGCAGAACTCATCACATCAATCATTCTTACCATCTGGGTCTCTTGACCAATTTGCAGCATCTTTATTTGCTCTGTTAGATGTAGATTGATCTCCTTTAGATTTGTGATGTTCTCTTCTAATGTATCTAATGTGTTACTTGCATTTGATCCTAAATATTTAAAGAAATTTGGAATCTCTTCTTCTTGATAGTCTATTTCATTGTTCTTGGTAGCCATACCTTTTCTTTTATCCAGCAGCTCTCTTATCTTGATTCTTGCTTCTTTATATTGTTCATAGAACATCCGTATCTCAAGCTTTTTATTCTCAATATTTTTATCAAGTTTGTACTTCTCCATTGTATGATATTTTCTCTTAAGCCTTTAAGATTTTCAAGAAGATACTCAGCTCTGATACCAATTGTTGGAATTAATGGAAAGTAGTACTAAGAGGGGAGGGGTGAATCAGTATCTCTAGAACTTTTAGCACTTTACAAAACTCATCATTAGTAATCATTCAATTTAGATTTACCAACCATTACTGTTATTCTTTCTTATGCATCTAATGTTTGTTCACAATCTTTAATAGTTTTCAATCATTCATAGAAACATTCATGAAATTGACAAACACATAACACAAGATATGGTATCACAAAAAACTTCTGTTAGGAAGTAAAAACTGCGGTGGGGATGGCACCCACAAAACTTCACTATCTGCAGAATGGAAGGGATCCGGTTAAGGATTACAATTTGATCACTTCTGATGATCTACCCTATTAAGAGAATTAAGGTGGAGACCTATTAAGATCTACTTTGTTAAGATATTTTGCAACACTGATTTAAGTGTGCACTCAGTTATGAGATTTACAATAGGAGAGTTAAGCCCACCTTTCTTGAAAGGATTTCATTAGTGTACTACACTTGTTAGAATGAGTACAAATGTTGACCTGACTGTATGCAATCTACTATTTCTGATTTACAGATCTATTAAAGCCTGTTCAAAATAATATCACCTTAAGTGATTGATGAATACCTTTTCTCTGCTTGTCGGTAGCCTCTATTGTGTTCTTGAAAACTGATTAGATTTTGTTTGTGTTCATCTACATGAATTCTCTATCTACTATTTAGTTTCTCTTCATGGCTACTATATTCATTGACCAACTACAATTCTTAATGGATTGAGTACCTATTTATACAAGTATTTGACATATCTTGGAATTCACGTTTTATAATGTTAACTCTCATATCCAAGGTTTACAACTTGACCTTGATCTTTAGTTTGCATGTTTTAAAATAGTAAAACTAATTAAAACAATAACAATTACATTTCTTCCTCCGCACATAATGGACTTAAAATAAAATCAAGAAGTTATAAATACAACTTCAGTGATTTATCTAACTTGGAAAGTCAGATCCACTTTTTGCGGAATGTAACTGACTGTCGGTTCTTGGTCGTCAGTTTAAACTTGCAGTCTGTCGATGTTCCTTGATTGAACTATTCATCAGGTTCCTTGTATCTTTTGGTAGCCTCTCTTTTCTATACTATCAACTAGCACTATTGTTACTTTTTGTCATCGGGTAACACTTAACGGTGTTTGTCCTTTAACCTTGGCATTGAATAGTGTTGTGCCCTGTCTGTCGGTGTAGAGTAAACCGATGGTGCAGATCATGTTTTTCTCTAAGCATACAAATGGAAAAATATAATTCCTTCACTTTATACTTTTTTTTGATGACTTTTCTAGAATGATGTGGATTACATATTTAAGACAGAAATCAAAGGCGTTTGACAAATTCAAGATATTCAAAGAAAAAGTTGAGAATGAATCAAGCTTAAAGATAAAATGTTTGAGATCAGATAGAGGTGGTGAGTTTACTTCATATTTGTTCAATACCTACTGTGAAGAGCATGGAATGTACAGACATACATCTTCTCCTAGGACACCACAATAGAATGGAATAGCAGAGCGAAGAAACATAACAATATTAGATGCTACTAGAACTATGTTGCTGGAAGGAAATGTGTCACATATTTATTGGAGAGAAGTTGTTGGTACTGTTGTGTATACTTTGAATATAATTCATATCAGAGAAGGTACAAGTAAGACTCCTTATTAATTATGGTTTAATCATACTCCTATTGTGAAATGTTTTAGAATATTTGGTAGTAAATGCTATATCAAAAGAGATGATTAGATAAGGAAGTTTGATGTTAGAAGTGATGAAGGGATATTCCTTGTTTATTCCACTAAAAGAAAAGCCTATAAATGTTTCAATATGAGATTGAGGAAAATTATTGAAAGTGATAATGTGAGGATTGATGAAAAGTTCCAAATTTAAGAGAGAATGTATGACTATAATCAGAATAGAAAGATCAAGGAAGTTATTGCAGATCAAGAAGAACCTTTTGAGATTGACTGTGAGATCGAGGTATGTCAAGATGATTCAAATCAACCTACTAAAATTCCTAAGACTCTAAGGTATGTTAATAAAAACCATACTGAATATCAAATTATTGGAGATGCTAATAAAGGAATGATGACAATATCTAAATTAAGAGATGAAATTTGTTTTATTTCTCATGTTGAGCCAAAATCTACTGATGAGGCATGTAGAGATGAATCTTGGACTAAAGTTATGCAGGAAGAATTAGAACATATAAAGAATAATAACACTTGGGAATTGGTTCCAAGACCTAAAAACAAGAATTTTATAGGATCTAAATGGGTTTTAAGAAACATAATGAATGAGGAAGGAACAATAGTAATAAATAAAGCAAGACTGGTTTGTAAATGCTACTCGCAACAAAAAGGCATAGAATTTGAAGAAACATTTTCTCATGTTTCTAGGTTGGAAGAAGTGAGATTATTTCTTTCTTATGTTGCACATAAATATTTTAAGGTATTTCAGATGGATGTGAAATCTGCATTTTTTAATGGAGATCTAGAGGAAGAGGTATACATTGAGCAACCTGATGGATTTCCATTGACAAAATATGAAGACGTGGTTTGTAAGTTGAAGAAATATTTGTATGGACTTAAACAAGAACTTAGATCATGGTATGCAAGAATGAATGGGTATCTAATTCATCTTGGCTTCATAAAAGGTGATGCAGATAGTAATTTGTATTTAAGAACTGGTGAAGATGGAATTCTAATCATAGAAGTTTTTGTTGATGATATCATTTTTGGAGGAAATGATGTGATGAGTAAAAGATTCTCAAAGAGATGGAAAATGAATTTGAAATGTCAATGATTGGTGAGATGAAATTTTTCCTTGGATTGCAAATTAATCAGAACAAGAGCAGTATTTTCATTTCTCAGACTAAGTATCTTAAGGAAATGTTGAAGAAATTTGGAATGGAAGGTTGTAAACTTGTTGGGACACCCATGGTGACTGGTTACAAACTTACTAATAATTATGAAACTCAGTTTGTTTTTCAGACAAAGTACAGATCGATGATTGGAGGTCTACAATATCTAACTCACACCAGACCAGATATCACTAATGCAATTGGAATTGTGGCAAGATATTAAGCAGATCCTAAAGAGACACACCTTGTTGCTATGAAAAGAGTTTTCAGATACTGAAAGGAACCATAAAGTATGGGTCATGGTATAAAAAATTAGATGATTTTATCTTACATGCTTATACTGATGCTAATTGGGCAAGTAGTGTAGATGAAAAAAAGAGTACAAGTGGTGGAGCATTTTTCCTTGGAAAAAGGTTGGTTTCATGGTTAAGTAAGAAGCGGAATTTTATAGCTCAGTCTACTACTGAATCTGAGTATGTTGATGCTGCTATAAATTGTACACAGATTTTTTGGATGAAACAAATGTTGAAGGACACTGGAATAATTTTTGAAGAGACAATGGTTATACATTATGATAACACTAGCACAATGAATATGTCAAAGAATCTAGTAATGCACTCAAAGACTAAACATATTTTGATTAAGTATCAGTTCTCAAGGGATAATGTAGCAGAGAAGGAGATCAGATTGGAGTATGTTAGCACAAAGGAACAGATAGTAGATATATTTACAAAACCTTTACCAAAGGATACCTTTGAGTATCTCAAAGGTATGCTTGGGGTGTGATCCCTTCCTTGCGAGAACTAAATGATGCAGGAATGCATCAGTCCAGTGGCTTTTAGAGCTATATCACTTTTTGGACTTGATGTATGGATCTACTTCTCAGGGGGAGTGATCGCAGGAACATTACAAAACATATTTGGATGATTTTACACATGTTTATTGCAGACATGAAGATTTGAAAAAGATACACCTTGCAGAAGAAAGAAGAAGAGTTGTGCCACCCTTTTCCATTATTGTCAAAGGGGGAGAGATTCTATGTGAAAATCCCTACTGTTTAGGGATATTTGTGTTGAGGATATTGAGAAGATTGTATTAAGAGAGTACATTTGGGTTGATAGATTTTCCCATATGTTTCCATCAATGCCAAAGGGGGATATTGTTGGAATTTGTTCCTAATGATGTTGTTGGCATTCATGTTTTTTCACTGATGTCAACATATGTCTCTATGGAGGAAAAACAAACTAGTTATTACTATTGTTTTATGACTGATAGAGGTGTACGCATATTGTACAGTTGATTCAAAACAAGTGAAGATAGTGATGTGTACAGTGATGTGTGGTGATCTTATCCCTAAGGTCGCATGACTTAATAATGTGTATTAGATGAGTTATAGATGTTTTAGTGAAGATTGGATACTGGACTATGACAGTGATGATTGACAGAGTTAGTCTCTATGTTTTGAGTATAACTTACAAGCGATGTGGATTTAGGTTATGCGAGCTTAAGGGATTGTAGAAGACATGTTAAGGAATATTTGTTATGGGTTGCAATTTGTAAAATTTTTGGTGACATCAATTGTGGCATGCATTCTGGATGAGGCCTATTTGGGGCTGACTTCAGAGATGTAGCGTATATTACAGATTCCAAGCATGGATTATAGATCTTGGATTGTATTTGATGAATTGTAATTGATGTTTACTTGTTATAGGTACCGTGTGTATCTTAGAAAGGGGTTAAATAAATATTTGTATATGGGGAAAGCTTAATTGGCTGACCTAATTAATTATTGTAATAGGTTATATATGAGAGATATTTTCTTTTGAAAAGATGTGTTGATGAAGAGAAGGTGATTGACATAGATAGAGAAGTGTGGAAGTTGCGAGCTTGTTTGTCTATTGGATGTAGAGAAGAGTTTGTGATTGTGTTACTTCATTGGAACTGACCAAGCAAAGACAATTTCTATCAGATAGTTCACTGGATTGTATATTTTCTATATACACTTGTGTTTTGGATTGTAAGTCCTTGAGGATGGCTTTAACCTTCTTTAGGAAGTGAGCCCACTGTTACTCTTGACTCCTAACATGGTTTGTCCTTTAACATGGATTATGTACTATAACGCATCAATAAACTCTTAATAGGGCTAAATATTTTAACAGGGATACTATACTCTCTGTACATTATTTGTGGGTGCTAATTCCCACCGGGGTTTTACCTTTAACATGGTTTTCTCGACAACAAAATATTGTGTTATTGTATTGGCATTTACTGTGTTATCATTTCCAGATGAAATTTTTGTTTATAAAGTTTAATGTTTAATAATCTATCTCACAACTAATTCACCCCCCCCTCATTTGTGTTTTGGACTGTTGTTCCTAACAGGTCACCATGGGAGAGAAATTTACATTAACAAGGGAATATTTCCTTTGCTTCAATGGAAGAAGACTTGGAGACTCGGAAATATTCAATTGGATGTCCTCCTTCAAATATTGAATCCACCACTTCAATTTCACAAATTGAATGCTTGCACTTGATCAATTGATAACTTTCACAAATATTCCATGATAATAGATTGCATATGTCAAATGAGAGGATAAGAACCCCTTTTGTACTCATTTTTGGATTCAATATTGCCAGGCCGACCAAAAATGAGATTGGAAAATTAAATACCTCTTCATTGGGCCTAGAGCCTACATAAAATTAATTCCCAAGGACAAGGCTAAATTGGATCAGCCTATTCTTGGTAGGGTTAATTTCAAAGCAAATTTGGGGCTTGGGAAGTGTGCAAAGTCTCGGTGGAAGAAAATGAAAGATACGGTAAATCAAGCATAAAGACATTGGGATCTTGAAATGACTAAAATAGGGTCTAATAGGTCCTAAAAGACATCCAATAATGGGTGAAATTTTTTTAGGATGGTACATTTAGTCCCCACTTTAGCAGGAGTATAAGACAAACTCATGCTCATGGTAAAGTCGATCAAATGCATAAGATGGTCTCATTAAGGTTAAGGAGTCAAAGAAACATCAAGCTCCCAATTTACTTAATTCCTCATCAAAACCAAAACTAAAATGAGAGAGAGAGAGAGAGAGAGAGAGAGAGAGAGAGAGAGAGAGAGAGAGAGACCAATAAGAGTTTGTCTCTTTGTCAATCACACATGGAAAGCATTGAAAAAGATGGAATCAAATAGTTTAGAAAAGTGTATATGCTAGTTCAATCCATCCACAAGGATCAGTCCTTAAAGGTATTTTTTTCCAATAATGGATCCAACGAGAAAATGATCAATCCTAAGGGAAGGTAAGATTCCTTAGGGATCAAAGAAGGGTGTTCAGTCAGAGGACCAAATGTGCATGGTCAGTATAAGACCAAATGTGTGCTATCAGTTTAAAGACCAAATGATTAATTGGGATCAATCTAAGGATCCACTAGAAAATAGCATTGAATTTGTGTGTGTGTGTGTGTGTGTGGCTGTGTGTGCATGCATGCGAAAAATGTGAAGCGGAGTGTATGCCCCACATTAAAGCTATTGCAAATGCCTTAATAGGAGAAATGGCTTTAATGTTGCGTACATACATCCATAAGAAAAAATTTCACTATGAAATACCCCAAAAAAAGGACAAATCAAGGGAAATGAGCACATGACAAATAGAGAACAAAAGGAATCTACCAAATTTGGGTTCACTAAGTCATATAATAACTCAAGCAGAATTATGTAAAAAATAACTATCATCATCCCCCAAAGGAAGGAGAACTAAAAACACAATGGAATAAAAGTACGTAAGAGTTATAAAGGAGTGTCCTTTTGGGTCAGCATCATAGAGACCAAAAAGAATAGGTAGCTACCATTTTGCATCATCCCAAGTAGACAACACAAAGTCACATGTACAAACATTGGCACAAGAATGACATAACATGTAACGACATATAGAAGAAGAGAGATACAAATAGAAGAATGTGTATGACATTGTGATTCCTTTATTGCCTTCCACCAACAGAGAAACAAGGTTCATTTATAAATATCTAAACAAAACATGAAACAAGCAGTAAAATACAGGGGAAGCACATCACGAAAAACAAGCAAACAAAAAGAAAAAGAAAATTTATTGTATGAGAGGATTTATTAAAAAGTATCATCTGCCCCTCCATCTTGGTCCATAATGGTTAGGGAAGGTGGGAAACTTGCAAGAGGAGAAGCATAAAGAACAGAAGATGGAACAATAGCTAGTTCTAAACAAGGACCTTATTGTGAAGAGAGGTCACTGTGTTCGTTACTAGGAGTGATAGATAACTATTGTGAAAGCAAAGTTGGTAAATCATGATCAATATCAATATTCTCATACATGTCATCAGAATCACTAGCATGAATATAATTGTTAGCATAAAGAGTATCTTCTTCATCTTAAAGAGTATCAACATCATCATAAAGAGTATCTTCTTCATCTAGATTAATTGTAATAGAATCAAAGATACGAATAGCATTGTCATTTTTGTTCTTTTTAACTTTGTTTACATTCACTTCCTCCATTGGCTCAAACATGGGTTGGTCAAAGGGAAATGAAACATGAGGAGGTTTATGATTTTAAGCAATGTTTTGAGAATCACGTTGACATTCTCTAGCAATACACTTGTGTTGACAATCATGGGTGTGACGGTTACGTTTGGTCTTGCTAGAGATTTGAGTTGGGATAGGATCAATCAACATCAGTCATTTTCTTCTTTATAAGGAAGAACTGAAGGAACTACACTTGGTTCAGAGATGGTTTGAGAAGTATATGTATATGAAATAGGAAGGGGAGGTATAGGTGTTGTAGGAAGAAGTCGATATCTAGGGAAAAGAGATGGAACATCCTTAGGTTTTCTAAGTTCATAAATTTTTTGAACCTTGTAGGCTTGATATGATCTAAAGAGATGGCCAAGAAGAGTTTGATTTGGTTGAGGCATAGAAGGATAAAAGAAATCAAGGTCAACTGATTCACAAGGCATAGAAGGATGATAAAGACTATGGTTAAAGGTCGTGATTTATCCATTATGAGGAAATTTAACACATTTATGAATAGGAGAAGCCACGACATGCATGGAGGTAAGACAAGGAAGACCAAGTTTGATTTGAAATTGATATGAAGTTGGAATGATAGTGAAGGTAACATCTAAATTTTTACCACCAACTTCAACAAGGAATGAAATGGAACCATGGGAAGTATAAAGGAAACCATTGCAAGTTTGAATCCTAACATCAAATTTATCATAAAAATATTTTTGCAATTGTTTACTGTAAATATGTTCTTCAGCTATCACATTCACCATGCAAGTGGGATCAATAAGGGTGTCACAAGTAGGAATGTCATCAACCTTTGTGACAAAATAGAGAGGAACATCAGGTGCTTTAATTGTCTCAATAGGTTCAAAGATAATGCAAGGCTGAGAAAGAGGTTTAGGTTTGACTTACTCAAATCAGTTAACAACATGATTGACTTCATTAAATTTTTCATCATAGTCAATGCATTGGGAAGAAGAGGGTTTATCAATGGTATTGGATGAATGACATGGAAAATGAATTGTGTAAATTTTCAATTTTTGGTAAGGAGGATCCACATATTTGTTTCCTTGATCATGGTCACCATCAATAGATATAGCCTTAGAATCAATAAGATCTGAGATAACACTTTTCAAGTGGAAGCATTTTTGAGTATCATGACCAAGCTGGCAGTGATATTCACAAAAAGATTCAGGATAAATGTATTAGGATTGAGGTTTAAAGGTATTAATTGGTATGATAGGAGGAAGTGCTAAAACATTAGCATTAATTAACTTCAACATCACTTTATCCAAAGATTTAGAAAGTTGAGTATAATTAAGATCAGTTTTAAAAATAGACAACACATGAGCCAAACCTTTGGATGTTGTTCCCACTTGTTCATCAAAATTGTTGCATGATTTATTGATTTTTATGTAGTTCAATTTCTAAAACTTGTTAAAATTGGATGCAAAATCACTTTTATCAATGGGAACAGGAGCCATTGGAGTGGTTCTCTCAAATTTACTCACTTGTAGTTGATCGTGATGAAGCATTGCACACAATTGTGGAAATGAAGAGAATTCAAAAAGAAGTATCTTATCTCTAATATTACTTTGTAAATTAGCAATAAAATGTGTTGCATGTCAATATTAAGTGCAAGATAATAAATATGAGCATGCAAATGCTTAAATCTGCCAATGAAATCACTATTTTTTTAACACCTTGTTTACAATCCATTAAATCTGTTAGAGAGATTTTAGGACCAATGTTGTTTTAAGATTGTTTAATGAAAATATTAGAAAGTTTTTGGAAGAATTGACTAACAGGGAAAAGAACAATACCATTGCAAGGCTTTGTCTTGAAAGGCTCTAGTAAACAAAATTTCCATGAGCCTATGGTCATCAGAGAAATCACTACACAAGGTTTGGAAAGTTTTAACATGATCCATAGAATCACCCTTACCATTACAAGTCTCAAGATGAGGAATCTCCATATTTTGCATGATAATAATATGGATAATATCCAAAGACAAAGGATTAGCAATGTCACAAGTAGGGATGTTGAACTTGGATTGAGTTGTGGAAGTAATTTGTTGTTGAAAAGAAGACACAATTTGAGCCAAGCTATTAATGGTAGAATTGGTAGAAAGGATGATAGGAGGAGAAACATGAGAAATGTTACAAGTATTGTTGGAAATTGAATATGAAAAAAGGAACACTATGATATGTAGGCATGTAATAAATCATTGAAAGACATGACACACTTGAAGGGATAGAAAGAGCAATAGGATTAGGAAGACTCGCATGTGTAGGATTATAAGTTTTAATTTAAGTTGTTATGATAGGTGGAGCATAAGTGGACACACTAGGGATGGAAGTAGAGATAGGAAAAGAGGTATCAACACTTGTAATGGGTGGAGTATAGCTTGATTCTTGAGCACAGTCCCTAATGGTTTTGATATTGGCATCAATAAGATGATTAATGATATGCAAGAGGTTAACACCATGTTTTGTGAATAAGTTTCCTTACGCTTTCTACAATGGAAAGAGTTTTGGGATTACTATATTCTTGACCTAGTCAATGTTCAAAATTCTCAAACTCACAGGAAGGTTTTTTATGTTGAGTAGGAGGAAACCTTAATTCTTCTTCTTCATCATGTGAAGAATTAGAATATTTATTCTCCATGATAGGATTTAGATCACTAAGATGCATGTTGGTCTTATCTAGATTCCTAGGAAATGAGGGTTTGGGATCAAAAGGAACACATAAATCTATGACTTCTTCTAACTGGAACAATATAGGTTGGACTCAAAGTGATGAATCTCATGGACAAGGGAATGAAAGGAAAGAGAAATGCAATAAAATTTGAAAGAAATATCCTTTTCAAGCAAATTTACCTATCAAATTCAAGCATGTAATTATGATGTAATATAAATGTTGACTAAAAAAATGCATAAAAATAAAGATATGATCTAACTATCATGCATATAAAATAGATATAGATGCAAGGAAGGGGAATCTAACACAAAAATTAGAATGGAAATGAACTAAGTCAGGTTCACCAAAATATAACATAAGAAATGGTGAACAATGCTATGTAGGAAGATAGCTCACCCAATCAAATGGGTAGGAGAATAGATATCCTATGTTACATTAGGAACACCCCCAAAGGTTTCACCCTCAAAGCCCAACCAGATTAGAAATCCAAAAATGATCATGACGTGATGATAATGCTAGATCTAGATTTGAAGATGGAGTATGGGGATAGAGTTCCTTTTATGTTAAGATGTATATGATATGTAAAATGATACACAAGACTATAAAATGAACAAAAAAATGATAAATAAAATGGAAACTAACTAATTATGATATCAAATCTGATACATAAAAGTAAATGCAAGATTAAAAGAATATGAATGAACTCACCTTGAGGCTAGGAGAGGAGTAAAAAACTTCAATTCTAAAAATGACTATCACATAACTATCAGAATCAGAAATTGTTCCAGATCTGGAACTCTGGCACCTGTATCTTCCAACTATGAAAATTACAAGTTCCTAAGACTATGCCAACTCAATTCATCCTTGTCCAATAAATTTGGCCTTGTCTTGGAGACTCAAAATCTAACAAATTTTGTAGACGATCAGTCACTGGTTTTGTATCTATGAAATTATGGATCTGAAACTCTGAAAACTTTTTCCTACACACAAAGAGAAGGGAAAAAGGTTGTGAAAAGGGGATTGCATTAATCAAGCCCCTATATAGTAATAAACCTTAAAATGAAATATAAATTGCATAAACAAGATAAATGTCAGATTTACCTTGCATGAAAAACCGTCATGGATGGATGTGGAAATTAGTCAAATCCACAAGAATGCTTGTATGTTTGTAATGTGTTGTAGAATCAAGGATGCCTTTACAAATGCAATGGATCTACACTTGCCAAATCCTAGATCTTCAATTCGTGTAGGCTTGAAATATTGAATGGAGAAGAGGAATGAATCTTCTTGCTTGCTTGAGAATTCTTCTACTTGGCCACCATGGGAGATAAATTTGCATCAATGAGAGAAGATTTCCTTTTCTTGAATGGAAGAAGACTCAGAGACTTGGAGATCTTCAATTCGATGCTTGCCTTCAAATATTGAATCCACCACTTCAATTGCACAAATTGAATAATTGCACTTGATCAATTGATAACTTGCACAAATATTGCATAATAATTGATTGTAGATGTCAAAATTAGAGGAAAAGACCTCCTTTTATACTCATTTCAAGATTCAATATTTCCAGGTCAACCACAACTAAGATTGAGAAATACAATACCCTCACATTGGGCCAGGAGCCCACTTAAAATTAATTCCTAAGGACAAGGCCAACTTAGGGTGGCCTAGTCGAAGCAGGGCTAGTTTCAAAGAAGATCTGGGGCTTGGTTAGTGTGCAAAGTCTTGGGGAAATAAAATGAAAGATACGGGAAA
The DNA here is from genome assembly GCA_018584345.1 of Thuja plicata. Taxonomy (NCBI): domain Eukaryota; kingdom Viridiplantae; phylum Streptophyta; class Pinopsida; order Cupressales; family Cupressaceae; genus Thuja; species Thuja plicata. The sequence goes on from MU224005.1 coordinate 1,505,658, forward strand.
TCAAGCATAAAGACATTGGGATCTTGAAATAACTAAAATGGGGTATAATAGGTTCTAAAATAAATCCAATAATGGGTGCTAACTTTTTTAGATGGTACATATAGGAAGCATCTTTCCAACATAAGAACTTACTAGTGAGATATCATGTTTTCCATATAGATTGAAGGAGGAATGAGACTCTGACTTGAAAAAAAGGAGCAAGCAAAACTTTATCAATACATCCAACATTATGTCATTTCTTATTACAAGTGGCAAGATTGATACAATGACGAATGATCATTTTCCATGGTTCTTCACCTGACATGATTCTAAAAATATATTTGGTTGTTAGACCTATCCCTTGTGTTTTGGGGTCCAAGAGTCCCAAACCTCCTTTATTTTTTGGTTGAATAATATGTAACCAAGATGAAAATTTATAACCATCTTTGCCTTCCTATTTTGACCATAAATGTTGACAAATAATCTTGTGTAGATCATCATAACCCTTCTTAGAAGGCATCTAACAAGAAAAATAGTAAACATGAGAGGACAAGAAAATTTTGTTTCCAACTTGAATTTTACCAGCAAGAAAAAGAATTTTTCCCCACAAGTTATCAATCTAATTTTAGTTTAACAGTGAACCAATCCCACATGTCTAAAAGAGTAACTCCCAAACCAAATGGTATTCCCAAGTATCAATTAGTTTTTCCATGTTTGACATGAATCCAATCTTTGGGAATCCATATTGAGGCACCAGGTCAGATTGAATCATAAAAAAATCAATTATGTGATGAACATGCTTTGAGCTTGAGACTGAGAAATGTAAATTTAGTACTTCCAACACATTATTAATTTCTTCTTTGGAGTTTTCAAGGAATAACATACTGTCATTTGCAAAATGAAAGTTAAGCACAATAGCATTATCGAGAATAGAAATTCCTTTAATCAAGATTAATTTATTATCATATAGGAAAGGTGATATTGAGCACCCTTGTCTAATTGAGCATTGTAATGGAAATTTTTCTGATAAGGAATAATTAATGAACAATTGAGCATTAACATCATTAAAAAGCATCCTAACATGTGCACAAATCTTATGTCCAAAACCTATCCACTGAAGCATCTTAATAATAAAGCTCTAGTACATTCTATCGTATGCTTTATCAAAGTCAAGCTTGACGAGTAAAGAATTTTGTCATGTTTGTTGAGCTTATTCACTGGTTTCCCAAGCTAAGAGTAAATTATCAAGGATAAATCTGCCACCAAGAAAATTTATTTTTTTTGGTCTAGAAATACCCTTTATGATAGGTTTTATTCTTGTAGCAAGATCTTTAATGATAATTTTATAAGCAGTATTTAGAAGAGTATTAGGTCACCATCCATAGATAAAGTCTTCATTTTTTCCTTAGGAAGCAGTTTAATCATACCTTTATTAATGGCAAGCCATATGGATCTTTTTTACACAAACTCCAAATAGAGTAGGTTAAATTCCTCCTTAATATGTGGCCACATAGTTTGCTAAAAATTGATTAGGGGTAAAAGCACAATAAAGTGTCACCCTTTTACAAAGGAAAAGGTTAACAACACCAAAACTATAAAACTTCAAGGGCATAAAAGTCACATTTCTGTTGAGAATTTGAAGATGATATAAACTAATGAAATGTGTGAAATAGGATAAATTTTATGCCTACAATTTTTAAAAAAAATTGAAAAAAATTAATATATTTTTTGAAATTTTTAGGTCTATTTTTTATTTCCTAAAAATACTACAAATCAGGGAGTTTACTTCCCGCCAAATCATTATAAGTAAAACATTGTTTTTTCCTCCAATTTTAGAATATGGTTTAGATGACATGTATAGCTAATGCAAAAAAATAAGAAATAAGTATTTTTGATCTAAAGTTTTCCTGTTATAAGTATTCAAAGTCGAACTTACTTGAAATCAACAGTTTTTGTCTCCCACCACTTTTCCCCTATCAAAACTATACAAAAAAACAAATAAATTACATACTATTGAAAATGACTCTCTTCTATAGTGTTATTTATGATTTAAAAAAAAAATTGAATTGATTTAGCATTTTTTTATATTTTCTGAATCAACAACTTCTCAAAGATTTATACTCCTACATGTAGTTTTTAGCAAATTTGTTCAACATTTTGTAGGCGAAGCAATATAAAATTTATATGTCAAGAATCATAGTTCCGAGATCTAGAAAATGGTACTTTTATTTTTTTGACATTTTCTATTTTGATCAAAGAAAGGAGCAGCAAAAGTGCAAAATTTTAGCTTTTTGTGTTTTTGGAGGTTTGGTTGCCAACATGTTATGCCACATAGGAAGACTCGACCGAGTTCAACTCAGCCAAGTAGGACTCGACCGAGTCATACTGGGCCAAGTACCCTTAGGGATTGGCCCTCATGAGTGGATGCGTGGGTGACCCACCCTTTCAAAGAGAAGGGTATATATACAAGTAATTGTTTTAACAAAAAGATTATCAATTGCGAGTTTTATTTCTTATTTTATAATATAATGGATTTTGAAGCTAGGAGACATTTTTTCAAGAAAGCTAAAAAGGCATTTTGTTTTCGGAGGAGTGTGAAAGCAAGTTTTTTAGTCAAGAAGGATTAAAGAAAAAAGAATCTTGCTTCTATTTGAGCAATGGGAAATAAAAGGACTAGAACAAGGAAATATGATTGTAAAGGGATGACCAAATGAAAGGTCATACAAAACTTATCGAAGAGAAATCAGTCAATGTTGAAGAAGAACCTATCAATGTTGAAGAATGTGCAACTCAACAAGGCAAGGATATTGGTAGTAGTCATGGTATACATATTTATCCCACAATGCAAAATTTGATTGAGATGAATGAGGAATCACTTGTCAGTCAAATTGCACCGGAGCACCTGGTACCTGAAAGCACTATTAAATTGCCTCTCAAAAACACGTGGAAGGAATATTTTGAGGATAAAAATTTAATGGGAAAAGCATAATTGTTTGCAAAGTTATTCAAGAAAAGATAAATGACTCCAGTTTTAGATTTGTTGGGTGTTGATAATAGGAAAATTGTAGGAGGTCAAGTAAAAGAAACAATAATTAAAAATTTACTAGATGCATTGAACATTGTTAACAAGACAGATCATGGAGGATCTGATTCAAATGTTTCTAGAAGAGCGTTGATGACTATGATTTCCAATAAGAGATTGACATATAGAAATCAATTTCAAGCAGTTTATGATTAACTCAAGGTATCTCAAAGAACTGTTCAGAGATATATTAGGAAGAGAAATATGTTGGATATGGACATTGAAAAGAATTGGGTACAAACTTGTAGAGTTCCTCGAAAAGACAAAATTTATGAAGATGTAAGAAGATGGGTCATTGAATTTTGGACCAACCACTTTTGTGTTTCTTCCAATAGAAGGGACACTATATAGATGAAAGATGAAGAGACTGGTATGAATATTTCACATCCAAAACATTTTGTCGATACTACACAAAGTGAACTATTTGAAGTATTCAAACAAGAATTTTCAAATGTAAAAATAGGTCAGAGAAGGTTTGAGATTTTGCACCCTTGCTTTGTATATATACATAAGGTTTGTGAAACATGTTGTCAAAATCATGTTGAGTTTCACTTATACTTGCAATCATATAAAAAGGTTATGGCAGTACTTAATCTAGATATTATTCCTGAAAGTACAAAAAAAATTGTGAAGTCCATTTTATGTGATCAATTAGAAGACTCAGATGAATTCAATGTCCAATGCATAAAAAATGAATGCAGTGATTGCGGATATTTATAGAAATTCCCTTTGCAATTTGATAATATTGATGTTACAACACCAGTCCAGTCGAATAGATTTAAATATGAGAGATACCAAATGAAGATAGGACAATAATAATTAAAATTGCATTGAAGGAGAGTGAATTACCATACCTTCAGTTCATAGACAAATTTCAATCTACGATTTATCCACATATCCAACATTGTCATGGTGCATAATGGAAAGCTAAACAGTTTCATGATTCAAAAAATTGTTTCCCACCTGGTTGTATTCTTTCAGTTGTAGATTTTGTGGAGAACTACACATTTCCCCCTCAAACAGAGCTCCAAAGTCAATATTATCATTTTGATCAAGTTGTAATATTTGTGCATGTGACCTATAGACATGCATAATTCAATTTGGATGAGATAGAAAGTATAGATCAAAATGAACGCATTATAATCAAGGAGGATCATTTCTATATCAGGCATGATAAGGTACATGATAGGAGCTACATGGCTCATTGTTTTAGCATGTTTTTCCACAATCTTGTGAATCATGGGATAAATGCTTCACAACACTGGATCTGGTCTGATGGGTGTGCGGGTAAGTACAAATTATTTGCATGTGTGTGTGTGTGTGTGTGTGTGTGTGTGTGTGTGTGTGTGTGTGTGTGTGTGTGTTAAATGTTCATGTGTGTGTATATGTATATGTTTGTAACTTTAAATTGTGCAGGTCAATTTAAGTATGCAAAAGCCTTTAATTGGTTAGCCATGCCACATACTAGACACAATGTTAAGTTTATTTGGAACTTCTTTGAAAGTGGACATGGAAAAGGAGAACATGATAGAGCGGGAGCATGTGTGAAGCATGATGAACTATAACTGATTTAATGTTTGAAGATGTTAAGTTGATGATCATAGAGACACAGAAAGTTAATGAAAGACATTAAATCAGTTAATGTATTGTATTTTCATTGATGTCGACTTGATATAATTTATATGGTCATGAACATACTGCTAAAGAATTCAAAGAACTGATGAATCAAAGGCTATGTTATCAGTAATGCATGTAAAAGTTTAGTTTTCACAAAGTGACTGTATACACTGATGGAGTGCACACTGACGGACAGAGTAAACCAATGAGAGAAAAGTCATAGTGTTACCCGATGAGAAAAAAGCACAACATTACCGATGAGCAAAGTCATAGTGTTACCCAATGAGAAAAAGAACAGTGTAACCCAACGGAAAGAATTATAGTGTTTCCCAATGGATGGAGATCCTAAAGACAACATAAGTCACACCGACAGAATAGTTAGTTGTCACCAATGACTAACTGAATTATTGACCGATAGAACAAAGAGTTCAAAAAATAACAATATGCTTAGCTTTCAAGAGCTATATATAGACTTAACTGGTACTTATCATTATTTTAATCGACAAGATAAAGCCAGATATAAGTAAAGGATTTAAAGTTTCTTAGTCTAGTTGGCAAGAAGATCTCTACAAGATAAATCAGGATTTTTTCTTTAAACCTAATTGGCAAGAATTGTGGATCACGCCAAGATCAAGAAAGCCAAGAAATGGTGAGATCATGTCTATATAAGAGACAAGCTTATTTAATGTGAATAAGGGGAGTGACAAGAGAATAGATGTTGAAGAGATTTTGAAGGAGAAGAAAGTCTTCATTCAGACCTAATCTGATGCAGGAGCATCCTGGGTGTAAGGGCAATCTTGCATCACCCAAAAATATGTGTTTTTCTATTCAATAAGGGCTATTTTGTACAAAGTTGCTATATTTGGAAACTT
>MU224005.1:1533489-1556754 GCA_018584345.1 Thuja plicata
CTTCTTACCTTCATGTGTACCCTGAATTGAAAAAGTTGGGTGAGTTCTCCATGTGAGTTACCACCAACCATTAACGCTACCTTATTGAGTGTGGCACAGGGAAAACTCTCTATCTACATCTACTTATTATTTCTTATGATGTTTACATGCTATTTCATTTGACATGCACATGACATGTTATGTTTTTAACCATTGGACACTTGGGTGCCATAACTATAGGTGTTTATGGATCACGTAAAAGTGAGGTCATCCTTGGTCAAGGGATATGCACGATAGAGATTCTAAAGAGAGTTTTTCCATGATGGATTGTAAGCTCTTGGTTACTCCAATGGTTCAAGATCTAAAGTTGACTACAGATTTAGAATCAAATCTGGCAAATAATATGGTGTACAGGTAATCAATATGTTCCCTCATGTATTTGATGATTACCCAGTCTATGGTTAAGTTGAGGTAGATCCACTGGATTGTTGCAAACAACACACTCTAATACTTGAATTTCACAATTTTTTATAGGTTGATATATGTTGGAGATGGAGTAGTTATGTTGTATGGTTGTGTGTATTCAAGCTAGGCAAGTGAAGCTGATATAGCATCTTTTTTCAATTTTGCATTTTAAGTTTATGTATATTATCAATTGTTCTTCTTTTGAATCGGCATTATTTCCATGACATCTTGGCTCAAAGGTTGTCAAAATAAAAGTTTGTAAAGAATTTCATTAACAACAGTGACTTTTGACATAAACTTTGCAGCAAGAATCAGTAAATTGCATTGTTGACACCCTTTGATACAATGGTGAATCTGAATAGAATAAAATAATGTGAAGGAAGGTAGTAGGGAGAAGTCTTAACAGAATCATGTTAGGTGGTCAAATGGATAGATGGGATGATTAAAAACTAGTAGAGATGTGAAGACAACAGGGGTAGATGAATTGATTTTGAAAACTGTTCTTAAGAATGACCATAGGAGACTTATAAGAATTTGACACTCAATTCCACCAGGCTCACAACTTCATGTTCAATCCTTGGGTTCAAAGCTCTAGTTTTTTCATTTATGTCAAATGGAAGCTTAGAGAAGTGTTTGTATCTTTAAAATTGATTGTGAATTGGAATTGAAAAGACAACTGGGCATTTCCATTAACATAGCAAATGTCACATAATACCTACATTATAAATCTTCTAAACAAGTGATTTAAAACTTGAGAATCTCCTTTTAGACAAAGACCTAATAGGCTATGGATTTTTAGTGATCCCACTTTTGACTGTCATAAATAAAAATGACTGTAGACACATGCTAATACTAGAGAAATATATTATACATAAAGGCTCATGAACGTAAGTTTACTGAAATGGAAATATCATCCAGGACTGATTAATTCCAATTAGCACAAATAAATCCAAACCACTACAAGATTTCACCACATGTTAAGCATGTAGTACAGTGAATTGCAGCTTAATGTTGTTTTAGTTGCACAAATTGAACAAGAAAACTTTAGATTAGAGTGATTTGTACGAGTCATTATAATGCATTAAAGTTGAATGAGGAGGAGAGAGTGGAGTGGATTGCATTCATAATCTACCAAATGTGAATGCAACCCACTCCACTCTCTCCTCCTCATTCATTAGCAAGAACCCTTTGGCTCTTTCATGTTAAAGCACAAAGGCATCATATACCTTCACAAAAACACCTCGACTCAATTCAGGGATGGATTTGAGAGCGTTATACACGTTAAGAAAAATAGTATCCTCATCAGATTTATCCACTTTATGGAGGTGAACATTTCCAAGGCTATCTTTTAATTTCTTGACTGTTTCATAGATGACATCCAAGGAACTGGCCATACTTGCCTTTTTCCTCTTTCCCTGCCTTGATGATGATGATGTAGGAGTTCCTTTATTTGTAGTGGACTGACTTGAATGATTAAGGTCTTTATCCAAATCAACTGCACTGTCAAGATTTATACTGAAACCAATGTCATCTTCATCATGCACATCAAATGCCTCTTCCATAGGGTTCCCTTCCTCAGTCTCATTGGCAGTTGTAGCTGCATTACCTTCAGCAATGTCATTACCAATAGTTACACTCAATTCATTGAAGTATTGGAAGGGTTGCCTCGTATACACTTTGGCATTTTTGAACTCTCTCCTCTGCATGTTGGCATAAATAATGGATTAGGTTTTGTGTATCAGTATTAAATTTATAAGAAGGCAATAGTATTTCAATCAAAACTCTAGAAAGACCACCCTACCTTCAAAAGCTCATCCCACACACTCTCCTCAACATCCATGCATTGAGTTTCCTCATTCCAAGTGAAACCACTTGTATTTCTCAACTCTCTCATCACTCTATATGCAAGCTTCCATGTTTTGAGCTTGTTTTTAAAATTGTCCTTTGTTAAAGTGATGTGCTTGTCCGCATTGAACTGCCTCTCAATGGTAGTCCACCCTTCTTTTTTGAAACCCCCATCACCTTTTATTTTGAGTTGGAATTGCTCAATCAGCAAGTCTAAAAACTTGTGTTCCATCTCTTTGGTCCATTGTACCTTCTTTGAGGAAGAAGATAAGTGGCTCACGTTACCAATTTCTGCCATGCTCATCATGAGTTCTGTGTATGACATGGTTTAGATCAACTGTTCACAATGTACAAAGGCTTCTTAATGGTGTAAGCATATTGTTGTTAATGGTTTAAACATAGACATGGAACATATTTATATACAAATCCATAAAAGTACAACTTTTATATACAAGTCCAATACTTCTAGATATGAACAAAAGAAAAAGGAAACCATCATGTATATCAAAATATTTGCATACATCATTTTACTCAAATAAAACACATTGACCAATTAAAGTACAACTATTATGTACAAGTCCAATACTTCCAGATATGAACAAAAGAAAAAGGAAACCATCATGTATATAAAAGTATTTGCATACATCAGTTTACGAAATAAAACACATTGACCCATAAAAGTACAACTATTCTCTAGATCTGTAGTCTTCCCACATTGTACTTGATATATCATCTCAAAATTGTGCCCACTGGTCTTTATCGTGCTGAGACAACCCATATGTCTCAAGCATGGGTACATCTACCCCATCATGATCATCTTCCTCTTCGTTACCAATCTCTGATGGAATGTCATCCTCTATCATAATGAAGTTGTGTAGTATGCAACATGCTAATACAATATGAGCTTGTGTCATGATAGAATAAGACATGGCATGCCTAAGGATTGGAAAACACTGCTTGAGAATACCATATGTACTCTCTATTGGATTTTTAAGAGAGGAGTTTTGATGGTTGAAAAACTCTTGTGGAGAGTTTATTGGATTTTCTCTTGAAAAATCCTTTAGGTGGTAATGTGTACATCGATAAGGAGCAAGAAATCTAGGTGCATGAGGATATCCAGCATCCACTAGAAAATATTTTCCTACATAAATAAAGTAGATTGTTAAAACTTGAAACATTGATTGTACCCTCAAGACTATTAAAGTATGAGTTGGCTTACTGGGGGGAACAACAAGTGGATCTACTCTTGATAGAGCTAAAGCTAGAACACAACTATCCATGGTAGACCCTTCCCAACCAGCAAGGTAGTACTAAAACTTATAATCAAAGGAACACACACCTGTAACATTTTGTGAAAAGTTGCCTTTTCTATCACGATATTTACCCTACATGTTGACATCGACGATGACTGGTATATGGGTTCCATCGATAGCTCCAAAACAATCCTATATGAATTTATACAATCATCAATTGTATGGTCAACCAATAATATGATAAGGATATAAATCCATACAAGAAATTTATAACAGCACAAGAATTACCTTGAAGAATGGATCAAAATGGTCCTTCCCACTAATTTTAGGAGGAGTGTTTGGACCAGGTGCTATAAATTAATCCTTGTGGAGTGCTAAGATAGCCCTCAACACATTGTTGAAGTATCGATTGACGGTCTCTCCAGAGTGCCCAAATTTGTGGGCAATCTTGCGGTTCCTCAAATTGTGGCCAAGGTTGTGGAGAAACATCACAAGTTGTTCTTCTAACTTCAAGTGTATTGTATTTGTCAAGCTTCCTTTCAGCCTTAGGATACTAGCTAGATGAAAGAAGGCTCCCCTACTCATGCGAATCTAATCATGACAATCCAAATCATTGGAATGAATAACCATTCTATAAAAAGAAATTCCTTTTCTAATTTGTTTACCCATTCATGCACTGCCTTCTTGAGTGAACACTACTTTGGCTATGGAAAGTAAAGAAAGAAGAGTTGTGAGAAGACCAGTGTATGTGGTCTCTACAGCTATGCATCCTAGAACATCAATATTCTCAATAGGATCCATCAATGGCCTAGAATGCAGACAAACACAATGATTTGAGCGAGGAGATATTGGTAGCATGTTGTTGATGCTCTAGAAATTGAAAGTATTCTACAAATAAAAGTGATTTTAAGAAATTTTAGAATCAATGTTCAACCTTTGATTCATCATATAAGAAATGTATCAAGATAGGAAGCAAACTGTTTGACAATTTTTGACAAAATACACAAGAAAAAATGGACGAACTAATAGGTTTGGTTAGACTAGCCAATCTCTTCAAATTAAAATCATCATGTACTACATTTTCGGTGGTAGGTCACAACTTTATAATTATCATTTCATGGATGAACATGTATTTATTGTCCTATTATTGGGTGCTTAAGATAGGGGTTTAGATATAGAGTTTTGTAGATATTATTATGTTGTCAAAATTACTTTAGATCTTTGGTTGGTGATACTTATGTAAAGGCTTTTACTCTACAAGTGAAGCTATCATCCAAATCTAAGTGCTTTATAGCTAAGTGTTGTAGCCCTGAATGTGAAGCTATCATCCAAATCTAAGTGCTTTATCACTGAGTGTTGTAGCCCTGAATGTGAAGTTGTCATCGTCCATTACAAAACAATAGGCCTACATCTATGGACAATGATAGCTTCACATTCATATGAATTTACAAATATGTACAAAACCAAGGAGACAGTCTTGTAAGACTACCTATTGGCCTTACCATATGTTTTTCTACTTATGCAGCAGACATGTACTAAATCTATGTAATGGTGTGACGCTCAGGGGTGCCATCCTCTTGGAATTCCCAAAATGCACAGGGTCACATTATTGGAAGTGTCATTCCTTCTGGCTGTTTGGGTAGAAATGCTAAATGATAATACAAGAACTATGAAGCTGCCTCTAATGCAATAACCTATTCCTTAAATCCTTCTAACTAAATGTAACACTTAATAGATTCTAACCGTTGATAGTAGTTATGAAGTTGAAACTGCACTGATTGAAAAGAAAGTAACTAAGGCATAGTCTATTGGTTGTTTTCTCAGTAATACTATGATTTAAGCCTTAAAGTAAAGAAATAGATATAGGTTAAGGTTTGAGGGACATGAAATTCTATCTATCATAACTTGGTAGACATCACAAGTGATATTATAATTTGATTAAAGAAACAGATATGTAAGTTGAGGTTTGAGGGGGCATATATTTCTAGCTATTATAATTTAGTAGCCAACACAGGTAATCTTAAAATTGCTACAATGTAGGGATATGAATTTTAAGAATGTAGTGAAAAGGTACTTCATACCCCTACCTTGTAGCAATTATTCCATACTAGGTACTCAAAAGAAAAAAAGGAAAGGTTCCATGCTGGTCAACAAAAATTGAACAATACTTTTAAGAATCATTCTTTTTGAAAACTTCCATTTATCATCTTAGAATGGTGCCTCCATGGCAGGTAGATAGTAACCAATCTAAATATGGTTTGATAGTAGTAACATTAATGCTTATGTACTTTCTTATCACCTATATATCTAGAACTATATACTCACCAGCTTAACTGTTTGTACAAGGCTTCTAGTTTTGTTTTTTCAATAGAAGCTAAGTTCTGGTTTTGTTTTTCGACCATTTGATAGCACCTTTATGCAAAACATATTAGGTTCAAAGGTAAAACATTATTTGAAACATGTGCAGCCATTGCACAAACAAGAACACTGTGATTACTAATTTCTAACACCTACGATGCTACTAAATTTTTGTAGATTGACTTATCAACTAATATTTTTCTTTTCTACTATACTATTTAGTATCTATTTTATCATCCTTCTTGAGGTTCCTATTGCACCTTATGTATATATGTACATATATACATGTATGTATTTTTTTAACCCCATTTTATCTTTCTGTCGGTTCCACCGTCTTCCCATTTTGATTTGAGGGTTTGCAAATGTGAGAACCTTTCTTCCGTGTTGAAGATCCTGTGAGGGTTTGCGACAAGGAAAAGACAACTAAAGAAAATAGGGGCTGACACCGAGACATGGTCCTTCCAAAATTGATCCACCAATTGCTACAGACCCAGAACATGCCACGACCAAGGAAGGCAGATGCCAGAGACCCCATCCCCATCGCCATCTGCATTCTTTGCTTCATCAGATCTGCTTGAGTCTGCCTCAGAAGTCCAATTTTTATCAAGCAAGAAACCATATAGCCTGCAAATGATTCTTAGTCCTTATTCATCCAATTTTTGTAGACCTTCCCTTGTCATCTATAAGGCCGTGGATAAAATAAGTCAAATTTAGACATGTTAACTGAAATTCAAAATTCATCAATAACATGTGATAGTTAACAAGACCTCATGGGATAAACAAACATCTATGTGAGTGTTGAGGAATGTATAGTGTTGCATACTTTGGTGCATTTATATGCAACAAATAATATGTTCATGTCTCATAATAAGAAAACACGTTAAAGCCATTAACTACAACAATTATACATAGTGTACACCTACATATTCCATGAATACAAAATTACAAGGATGAAGACAATTATCTAAACAATTAGGTAGTATTGTGTTGTTCAATGCATAATATTGATGTGTAAGTTTTGGGTAGATGTTGGCTTAGTTAATTGAAGAATATAGTCTATTTTAAATATAATAACTTGGCTAAATTTTCACTATATGTGATTGTCAAGTTTGATAATTACGTAGATGTGTCATGGACATTAATAATGTAAATTTTGTCTTTTTTCCACCTATAACAAGAGGAAATTGTACATATATTGGTGATACAGAGAGAATGAGCATAGAATTCAGTACTATATCAAAATTAAAACTCTCAACTCATTACGAATATCACCGTAGTCTAATTTAAATGTTACTCAAAGATTGAAAATTTACATTATATGAACAATAGGAACACTGAAAATAAATAATTGAAATTGTTGTCCCCAAACTAATACTTCAAAAAAACATCCAATCCAATCAAGCTATAAATTAATTCAAGTTAGTGGTTTAGATGGTCCCATTTTTAATTTTATTGTGTGTTTATTTAAACAATTATTGAATTATATTTTTATTTTTATGTTAAATTGAAAAGAAAATATGTGTGATTAAATAAGATAATTTTCATTAAATTTGATTATAATTTTATTTCTTTGTTGTTAAATGGTTATAATTTTACTTGTCATAGTAAAGATATTATAGTAATGAAGTTAAACAAAGAATTAAAATCATTTCATCAACTGCCTAATTTTATTTTTCTTTCTCTTAAAATTAAAATATTAACCTTCACTTAAAAGTAACAATTAATTATTTCTCATAAATATTATAAAATTTAACTTTTCTCTTAAATTTAACTACTAATATATGTTGTATTCACAACACTTAAATTTTTAAAAATTTGATATAACTGGCACTTAATCTTTGAACCTAGGGTTCTAATATGTGAGGACTTGCATTTGGGCTTAACCAGCTCAAAAAGATCGTAGGCAAAGCACAATGCAAATCTAGCTATCAGATGAAACCAATTACTCAATTTACAACATGACTTCCTATAATTGAAAATCATGACCTAGGGATTTTTTAGTCCCCAAAGTAATTAATCAAGAGATGAGGGAAAATAAATAGACCCATAAATAAAACTAAATCCTTACGAGCTTCTTTCAAAGAGCTTGCCTAGTGCATAATGGAAAGTAAAGCACAATGTCCACAGAGCTCTTAGCATTCCAAAGGCGGGATCTACAAATCCAATAACTAAAATAAAAAGAGTGAAAGGAAGATAAGGTAACAAAACAACTTCCTACACTAGCCTTGAGTGGAGGGCTTTGCAAAAACTTTCTCAAATCTTCACAATTACATAAACTTAACAGAAATAAATATAAATAGTATGCATACCACAATATAGTGATTTATGTGGGGAAAACCTTTTTGGGAGAAAAAAAAAAAAAAGCACACACTCCAAAAGTTGTCCAATATATTATTTAGAAACCAACAATATATTACAATATACTTCTAGAGCAAGCTTCTCACTGGAGTTCACAAACGGAGAACCATAGGCAACACAACAACTATCAGACACTTTATATACATCACAATACCCAGTCATAATGAAATTCTCTCTTAAAATAGGTTGCCTTCTAGAGAAAACAAAGTGTACAAAACATCCATAGTTAGATCTATGACCTAATGATAGATGGTCGGGATTCACAATGAACAATTATATATGAAATTTTGTTTTAGGGGCATTGCTCTTGAAAACCCATGCCAAGGCGTGCTACACCTAGTCAGTTAGGAGATCAGAGCATACAAGGGGGGTATCCCCCTTACAAACCCCCGCGGTCATGTATCAACAATACCTTTCTATTATTGCAAAGTTGAGACACTATTTTCCTAACAAAAAGCTGCTAATTTTCCACCATTGATGGAATTTTATCATTGCAAACAAATTCAAATTTTGTAACATAGTTTATAATTCAGATTTTAAAACATTTGGCATCCCTAATAGCAATTTGATAACATAATAGTAATATCACCAGTAAACATGTACAAAATAGAAATAAGAAGAGAAAATAGATTTCAATTTAAGCAAAGTGAACATGTTTTTCAAAATACTATTTATAAAGGAGAACTGAAAAGGAAACAATACCAAAAGTTTACACTTTTAACAAAAAAAATATATGTTCTATGTTTTTCTTTGGAAAAAAATGTAAAAGAAGACTAAATTTCTCATCATTTAAAATATGAAACATTTACATGACTTATATATTGTCGGTGATTTGTTTAAATACATGAGAGATTTTATGAGAAGGCTCGCAAATTAAGGAGTGACTCAGGTATTGCATGCTACAGGGAGTTACCCTAAAAATATTGCAATGCATAACTAATATCTTAAACATTTGTAATGATGTCAAATTCAAAATGGTACAAGGAGATAAAAGATTTATATACCTTATCTTTTTCCGATGCAGAGATCAAAGGATCAGAATGGTAAGAGGATTTGTTTAAGCTACCATAACAATAAATTCTAATGTTCTAAAGTACAATGTCCTGGTTTCTGTAAAACTTTAAACTTGTTCAATATTAGCAAAAATATTAATTGAATAGAACACACCAAACACTCAATCATTGTAAACAAAAAGAAACTAAATCCATTATCATTAGCTTCATGGGCGCCCTTTTTTCATTGATTTTAGGAAGTGTCCTACCATATGACCTCCAAAATTACAAGTTGTTGAACAAATGATCATTTTCTAACGGACAAAATTTAGGATTCATTGTCTGCAATATGTCTAAACATTAACAAAATAGTAAAACCCTAAAGCATGATTTACAACAATTAGACACAAAATTACCATCTTTGTAAATATTATGGGCTCAAGAAACTAATATATTGTATTTTTTAATGATTTGTAGCTTCCGTCAGATTATTCCAATCGATGAAATCAAATGCATAAGTGGCCTATTGGCCTTAAGCATTTGATCTCTATCATTTTCTGTATAGTGCTTTATGTAATCACCTAAAAATGGTTACCTAAACCCTAGACCCCCAATCTCAGCATTTAATCAAGAAACCCTAATCTTGACTAAATCTAAGTCCTAAATCAAACAGGCAATTATCAAATTCAAACTGATCTGATCTAAACCCTAGGTCCTAATCAATCATCGTACTTGATTAATTAATTAATTCCTAAAATCAAATCACATTGGCAAATATATCTTATGTTAATTATTTAATTGATATTATGATATATTAATTAAATAAAAATTACAAAATTGTCAATTAAATCAAAAAGGAATTAAATTAATTATAAAATCATAAATGTGCATTAAAAATCAATTAATTTATTAAAAATGCATATGACATCATCAAATCCAGTTAACTGATTTATCAAAATGGAAACAATCTAGTTCCACTCAGTTAACTAATTCTCCCCTATTTATCATTTTGGAAACATTTCAATTAGCTATGAATTGATTTTGGAAGTTTCCAAAATAACTGATCAGTCAGTTCAGTTAACTGACTCTCTCAACCAATCAAATCACTTGCACATGGATTGTGCTTCTTCAATCGGATCTGAGCCACTCTTTTTGTTCGATCTTGACCGTCGATTCGAGAGAGATTTCTATAAAAGAAAAACTCATTTCCTTCACAAAGGATCCTAATATTTTAATTAAAGTTATTATGTTGCATTTTCGTCTTAACTTCTTGCATTCTTAGAATAGCTTTTATTGTTTACTTTTATGTTAATCATGCAAATCTAATCTTAGAGCACATTTCAATTGGTGTTTAAAATCAATCTTACACACTCAATTTGGTGCTTCTAAAATGAATCCTAATTAGTCTTGGATGAACAACAAACTACATTTCCATTTAGATTAATCATTTATTTACATTATCATAGCTTTTAAAATCCTTCATTTAGGTCTTCAATGTAGTCACTGAGTTTGCAATGACCTGAGACAAAACTCATACTCCTGCCTTCTAGAAGGCAATAGGTCGATTCTTCCATACATGCAGGATGAATGAATCCATATTCTTTCCTGTATACAACTGAAGAGCAATGACCATGTTGAAGTGTTCTACTAAGTAGAGGCCACTTTTAGCACAAACATTTCAAGCGCCCACCGTGGGGCTAAAAATCAATTTCAGGCCTCATTATTGACTTCTATTTTAATTTTGTTTTGTGTTCACTTTGAGCAAAATCTGGGTCCACGGTTGTGTCCAGAACGTCATTTTGGTTAAAAATGACTATAAACATGTCTATGCCCGGTCAAAGTTGAATCTGTCGCAAAAAAAATTTGCAAACAGAGGTCATACGACCTTCTGCACGCATATCAAGAAAATTATAAAAAAATCACGCAGATTGAAGCTTTCTGCACGCACACACATATCGAGGGATTTTGTTCAAAATTTTGATTTAATTTGATTAGTATTAAATCCAAACATCACTGATAGTATTAGAATTAAATACATTGTTATTATTATTGAATATTGTATTATTATTGGATATTGTAATACTAACGTGTAGTAGTCCCCGCGCTGGAAGCCCAACCATTATCTGTTTGATTCACATTATGACTGTAGAGATTTGTATTTAACCAGCTTCATTTATACTCATTGCGTGAATGTGGGATTAAAACATCCCCACATCACAACCCGCCACCACTTCTCTCCCCCATCTCCCACGTAGCCACTTCAAAACAAATTCCCTCCCGCCGCTCTGCCTCACCTCTCCCTTCACCTACATTTTCCATCCTCCCTCCCTCTGCGTAGGTCAAAACCCCAACTCCCCACTACATTTTCTCCCCACCACCCTCTAACCTTGTCACCACCCCGCAGCCTCTGCTCTCCCCGCGGCCACTCCACCAAACCTTCCCCGCGCCACTTCCTCTTACTGCGTCGCTTCTTCTCCCCGCCTCCCATCTCCCCGCTGCTACTCCTCCCCACACAGTCTCTTCAAACCCCAGCCACCTACCACTCTGCCTTGTCCTCTCCTCCACCCATGTTCAAATCCCTCCGCCTCCCTGTCGCTTGCTCTGCACAGCTCTACCCGCGCAACCCTGCAAACACCTTCCGCCACCCATAGCCTCCCCATAGCCTGCGACCGCCACTCCCTCCACCCTCCGTTGCTTCCTAGAAAACCTCTGTCACCACCACTCTACACAGTAACCTCCGCCACTCAGCCACCCAACCGCCACCCAAAAACACCACCACCACTCAAACACCACCGCTGTCTGTTCGGGTTGGGCTCAAATTTGACGTGCATTTGGCCGTCATTTTAGAAATATTTTGGCATTCGGTGATGGCTTAGGGCTATCAAATTTAATCACTTATATTTCTGATGTTAGTAGAGTTGAAAATTTCTCTGCCCTCACCAAATGAGTTTTTGATTTTACTGTCTGATTTGGAAAGCTCATATCTTGCTCATACTGGCCCCTTTTTTAGTGCATTTTTTTTTAATTTGGGGTAAAATTTTGCAAGGATCACCGTGGTGAAGTCATTTTTTGGATTTTTCTCTCTACATTGATCAGAAATTTCACTTTTTGGTGACTATTTATGTGTAATCCTCATTTTTGTAGCTTCCAGAGCCTCGCACGAGCTCATACGATCACCTTTTTTAGTGATTTTTTTTTTGAAACCACATGATTTTCTATGTACTATCTGAATATACACTCTGTTTTCCGATCTGATGATTTTGATAATGTGGAATAATATTTGGCTTGGTTGTTTGTGATCTTATCTTTTTCATACAACCTAACAGTGGTTTGCAGAAAGTTACTCAAGAAGAATAAAACTCAAACTACTCACGAATTGGTTTTGCAGGTTGCCTTTGATCGATAGAACGCAAAACAATGTGCTTGCATCTTGTTTTTTATTTCTTAAAATAGGAACCCACATGTAGGACTTATTAAAATGAACATTTGTTTGTTGTTTTAGGAATGAAAATGATGTCAGGAAACTATGCTCTCACCCTTTTGGGATGATCAAAAATCCAGAAACATTATTGTCATTTTCTCATTCTGCTTGAAGTGTCTTTTAGTTTTGTAAATCCTAGGAATTGCATGGATGTATCCTCTCCCCTCGCCTTTGCAGATCTTGGGTGAAAGAGAAATCCATACAAATCCTTTAGTGTGGCTACCTCCTGAGTGCTTTAATAGAGCCGGTGAGAGTGGATTTCCCAACTGGTAACAGGCTAAAGCCAAGCCCTTTCGAACCGGTATATAAAAAATGTCATTGTGAGTAATGTCACAATGAACAGGTGTTGAATGCATTATACCAGGAAGAAGATCTCCCTCAGTACCCTTATGGTGCATTAAAACCTATAGAATGTAACTTTTGTAGGCTGGGAGGCCTCCATAACGGAGCTAATCTGCTGCAAGTATAACCACCTAAATGGATGTCCTTACTACAAACCTTGTTCTAGTATCCAAAATCCCTCTATCTGTTGGCATGGAAGGCCAGAGACCGACTAAGATGTCCCACACTTTTACGACTCTTAGTACAGACAACAATCCCTTGGGAAGTGATTACCCTTGGGATTCAAAGCTTGGTGTGCCTGAGAAGTGAGTGCACATGTAAGGAGGAGCCCGTGCCTCCAAGCTTCTAAGTTGTCCGCTATGAGTAGATGTGGCTGAACTTCAGTTCAAGTGGGAACTCAATAGATATTGCCCTGGCTATCCTAGGATTGTGGTGTGTCTATTATTTTCTTTTACAACAAACAATCTGCATGAGGTGTCTTGTGTGAGTGCTCACTACAACAAAAACAACTACAATGATCAAACAATCCTGGAAATTGTACACTTTGGATAATTGTCTATCCTTTCTCATTTGAAACTTCAATGAAATCCTGTCGAAACTCTATCAAAATTTTGTCAAATTGGTTTCAAAACTTGTCAAAACTTTGTCTTCCATCAGTCTATGCTACTACGTTCAGTCTATTCTAAAATTTGTGTTGTCATAACGCTTCTGTTAGTTCACATTGCAACTATAATCTGTTGTTATTCCAACCTATCACTGTCTTGAAATCGGATGTCATTACGCTTGTCCAATTGACCGAGTCCTTTGTTCAAACTTATCATCTTTGTCTGTGTTGTCCTTATTCTAGGTTGTGAGAATAGGTTTGTTAACCTTGACTCAAGATCAGAGCCTTTTCTATCTCCATCCTTAGTTGGACATTTATCTTTTGGTCTCTTTGGTCTTGGACTTAGACAACACTTTTGATTTCACCACGGTGTCAGTCAGACAAATCAACTTATCTTATGCCTGTGAAAACTAGAAGTCATTTTAGAGAATTTCACAAAGAAGACAACCAGGGATTCTCTTTCAAAGACAACTCCTTTTTTGGAGAGAACCCCCTCTTTGAGGGAGATTCTTGAATTCCTCCTAGATCAAAATCCCCAGAGGACAAGTTACCTAGTCCTAAGATGTCGGAAGAAAGACAAGTTAGAGGCAGGTCTCGACGGAGAGAACTTTCTAATGGTACCAACCATCGTACTAGTCAACATTCCTTGAGTCCATCAGACCCTGGAGAGGAAGAGATTGATGAATGTCTCCAGGCTAAGAGATTTGTGAAACTCATGAAAACAATCATAAACTGAGATAAGGAACAATATTTCCTAGATCTAGCAGAGAAAGGCACTCAACTTCCACCTCACTTCAAAGCTGAGGATATCATTGCTAGGGAAGAAGAAACCCCTATGATGCTCATAACTAAACAAATGCAAGCTATGCAAATGGAATTACAAAAACTCCAAAAGGAAAAAGAAACACCCAACACAAGGTTTTCTTTAAACACAATCTGTCCTTTTCCTTTTGACAGAGATTTGTACTTGCCTCCATTCCCACGCGGGGTTGAAATTCCATGATTTGATAAGTACAATGGTCACTCTGATCCACAAGATCACATCTGAGAATTCTATGCTCTTTGTATAGAATTTATGCATGATGAGACATATCTTATGCATCTCTTTCCTCAGAGTTTGAGTGGCCAAGCTATGGAGTGGTTCTCAAAGTTACCCACTGGTATAAAAACTTTTGATGAGCTGATAAATCTGTTCTTGCAACAGTACTCTTACAATATCCAACATCCTGTGACAATGATTGATTTATGTAACACAAAGAAAAACACAGGAGAACCCTTTCTGAACTTTCTTCAATGATGGAGAAATAAGTTTTCTAGATATCCACGCATCGTGCCTAAATCTGAAAAGATGGATATTTTCACTAGTGTTCTAATTCCAGAACTAAACTACCCTCTACAGATGCAATGTCCCCCCTCTTTCGAGAAAATGGTAGAAAACATGATGAAAATAGAAGATGTGCTTGTTAAAAAGTGTGACATTACCCTCTACAAAGAAAACAAGTTTGGTTCCAGTTCCAAAGACAAATCTAAATATTGGAACAAAAACAAGCATGTGGTAAATGATGAAGTAGTCGATTACTCTGCTCCCCAGTCAAAACCAGCAGTCTTCAATCTGACAAGTGGCTCTAAGGCCCTAAAAACTGCTGAAAATGCCACTAAATCATCATCTTCTAAAGGGACCAGTGATTTGTTGAAAGACAAACCATGGATTAAACGTAAATGAGACTTTGACTCTTTAGGTGAGTCCTATGAATCTACACTTAAAACTCTACTGGAAAACAAGCTTCTCACATTGCCAGATAACTCCAAACCATATGATCCAGAAATCAAACCTAAATGGTGGAGAGACATTGATTTTTGTCAATTCCATAGAAACAAAGGACACATGATAGAAAATTGCATGAGACTCAAACATGAGATCCAAGATCTCATTGATAAAAAAATAATTGTGGTTGATAATCACAACAAGAATGCTGATCATAAGGCATTCAAAGACCCTTTCCTAGACCATCACAAAGGAGAAACTTCTAAGAAAGGCATTCAAATCAATCACACTTATTCTAATGATGACTATAATGTCATCAACATGCTTGAGCTGTCTCATTCTGAATATTACAATGTCATCATCGTCAAGCAGAAAGAGAAAGAGTCTCAATTGGCCAACACAGTGACTCAAGCACAAGCAAAAGTCACCTTGGGGGGTTCTGGATCTTCCAACCCTTCATCATCTTCCAATAAACCATCGACATCCAAATCCTAGGTACCTCTTCGCAAACAAACCACTATGGGTACCTCTAAATTCTCACAGTCCAAGCAACTGACTTCATCCAATATTGTGGACTATAGCATCGTCGAGCAATTGCAGAGAACTTCTGCCTAAATTTCAATCTTTGAATTGCTCAAACTCTCTCCATCTCACAGAGAGGTCCTGGATAAAGCGCTATCAACTACCAACGTCCCTAAGGACTTGGATCTGGATTAGTTTCAATCCATGGTGGGTCACTTGACCTCACCACATTACCTATCATTCTCAGAAGAAGATGACAACTCTTTAAGTCATCCACACAATCTCCCCTTGCATGTCAAAGTCTTGATCCATAAACACCGTGTCAGATGAGTCTTGATAGATGGAGGTGTAGGGTTGAATATTTGCACATATAGGTTAATCAAGAAACTAGGCCTTTCATAGAATGTCATTGATCCTAAAAATAAAATCACTATCAAGGCATATGATGAACAAGAAAGATATTCTAAAGGTCTCATGACTTTACCAATCCGCATAGGTCCTGTTGAGAGGGATGTTACCTTCGTAGTTCTGGATCTCCCACTGGCCTACAACATTCTATTGGGAAGACCCTGGATCCATGAGATGTAGGCAGTGCCATCAATGTTCCATCAATGCATCAAATTCCCATTCAATGGTGTAGAAGTCACTATTCCTGCAGACACTAGTTATACCTGTAATGCACTAAGACAAGCAACAGATACCCTTGTCCCACACAACAGTGATGCATCTGACTCTGAACCAGCTACAAATTTATTGAAAGAAATGGAAAAGAAACTCAAGATAAAGGACATAGGTATGGGTGGATACATAGTGGAACCTGTATTGTCACTCACATCTCTTCCCAGATCACCTAAATCTTATGGAAAATCGTCAGAAGAGATGAAACCAACAGAAGCCCAAGAAATCTATGATGAAACCTTTGTTAAAGCCAACACACCATTAGAAGATGAACAGGAGGAAAGAGTCATTCTGGCTTGGTTATATAAAGAACTCAAAGATAATGAAGATGAACAACATTTAATACCCCCAAAAACATTTGGTGTGGGGTATAAGGTGGCTTGTAAAATGGGTTATTCAGGTAAAGGACCCATTGGACCTAATCAAAATGGTCTTAAAGAACCTATCTCTGCTGACTACATATGACCTAAAGACACAATGGGTCTAGGGTTCTTATCCAAGAAAGAACAAAGAGTGAAGAATCACCTAGATAAAGGAAAGGGACATCAGGTTCTGGAAGAACAAAACACAACAGTAGAAAGCACTAACACTGGCAACTGGGATGATTCAGATGATTCTAATGCAGAGGATGTGTATCCTTTTCCCATTCCTCCCAATATTTTGGCTCTTATATATGCTGAAGATACATCACAGGTCAATGCTATTGAAGAGCATGTTCTAGAGGAATCATCAATGACTTTTGATGAGTCAGAAACTAATGAATCTGAACAAGCTTCAGATACAGAAGAACATAGTCTAACCATAGCTGAGTTTTTAGGTAGAACTCATCCAAACTGGGGGCAAAGAGTAGATTTCACTCATGTCCTAGATACGAAACTTAATGATGAAACAGAATCCCATGAATATGAGTTTGATAGTCTTTCAGAGGGAACTTTAGGCATAAAGATGGAGACCACGCACGAAGTAGGTGAAGGCTTAGACGTTAGATTGGATGAATTGGGACCTCCTATTTCTAACATGGGCTTCGATGATGTCGTTAGGGCTCTTTCTGATTTGAACACATCTATACAAGGTTCAGGTCTAGGACTCTACTTAACAGTCAACATCTACGATGAACATACTGTGAATGCCCTTGAACCCAGTGAACCTTTGTTGCTAATGCATCCTAAACTCATTGATTGGTCCTTACAAGGACAACCTGCTGAAATGCCTACATTTTCCAATGACTATGTTGTAGCTTTCTATCTTAATGCTGCTGAACCTATCACTTCTTCCACCAGTGAACCTAGTGTGAGTATGACTAAAGCGAACATCAAGTATCTTAGTTATAAGATAAAAATGAGAAAAAGAAAAGGGTCTGAAGGCAAAAACCACATTATGGCAGTTTTAGACCCCAAAATTGTAAAAAGAAAAGATGCATCCAAAGGTGAAAACCTCTCTGAGGTGCCTGAGGATGGGATTCTTGATGTCTTGCCTAGTCATTTACAAGAATAATCATCAGTACTCATAGAGCCAACTCAACCAGTGAATATTGGTACAGAGGAACATCCACACATCATTCATGTAGCTAAATCTTTATCTGCAGCAGAGCTCAAGGAATTCACAAAATTATTTAAAGAGAAGAAGATAAACTTTGCATGGACATACTCAAATATGCCTGGTTTAGGTCCTAATTTTATCATGCATCATCTCTCTATAGCTCCTGGAGTAAAACTAGTAAAACAAAAACTCAGAAAAATGCACCCTCATGTTGCATTACTTATCAAGGCTGAACTGGAAAAGTTACTCAAAGCTGGATTCATCCGAGCTATTGACTATGCAGAATGGATATCCAACATCATACCAGTATCAAAGCTAGACAAATCCATCATATTCTATACTAATTTTAGAGATCTCAACAAAGCATGTCCAAAGGATGACTTTCCTTTGCTTAACATTGACATGATTGTGGATATGACTGCTGGGTATGAAATGTATTCTCTCATGGATGGTTTCTCAGGGTACAACCAAATCAAGATTGCTCTAGAGGATCAAGAAAAGATTGCCTTCACATGTGCCTGGGGAACATTCTGCTGGAATGTCATGCCTTTCAATTTCAAAAATGCTAGAGCTACCTATCAGAGGGCAGTAACAACTATCTTCCATGATATGATGCACAAAACCATGGAAGACTATGTGGATGATACCCTTTCTAAATCAAAGAAATGATCTCTACACCTATAAGACTTAGGCCCAATCATGGATAGAATTGAAAAGTTTAACTTACGGTTGAATCCTAAGAAATGTGCATTCGATGTCACCTCTAGCAAGCTGTTGGGTTACATTATCTCAGCTAAAGGCATAGAAGTCAATCCTAAAAAGGTGCAAGTGATACTAGAAATGTCACCTCCCAAGAACATAAGTCAAATGATAACACTCCAAGGGAGAATCCAGTCTATCAGAAGGTTCATGTCACAGTTGGCTGATAGAGCACAACCATTTACCAAGAATCTGCGCAAGGGCATTACTTATCAATGGAGTGAAGAATGTGACAAGAGTTTCACACAAATCAAAATGTACCTGGTGAATTTTCTAGTACTCATGCCACCTCAACAAGGCAAACCATTGATTCTATACATTTTACCTACCTCAATGTCACTGGGGGCAT
This sequence comes from Thuja plicata, assembly GCA_018584345.1. Classification (NCBI taxonomy): domain Eukaryota; kingdom Viridiplantae; phylum Streptophyta; class Pinopsida; order Cupressales; family Cupressaceae; genus Thuja; species Thuja plicata. The sequence goes on from MU224005.1 coordinate 1,552,779, forward strand.
TGCTAGCACAAGAAGATGAAGACAAGAAAGAATGTGCTATATACTATATCAGTAGAACCTTGGTTTCCTATGAGATGAATTACTCTATGATTGAGAAAGCCTACATGGCAGTAGTCTTTGTATCTCAAAAATTACATCACTACATGTTGGCTCACTCAGTCAAACTGGTGGCTAAAATTGACCCTTTGAAGTATCTCCTAAGTAAAGCGACCCTCACTAGCAAATTGGCTAAATGGGTTATGCTTCTTAGTGAATTTGACATAGAATATATTGAGCATAAGGCAATCAAAGGGAAAGAAATTTTAGATCAACTAGTTGATGCTCCACTACACGACAATGAACCAATCAATGCTGAGTTCCTAGATGGATCTATTTTACACATCACTCACAAATCCTGGAAAATTTTCTTTGATGGATCATTCATGCAACAAGGTTCAGGTGCAGGGATTTTGTTTCTGACTCCTCAAGACTATTCCATTCCAAAGGTGTACAAGCTCATGTTTCCTTGTACAAACAATATAGCAGAATATGAAGCACTAGTAAATGAAATCAAACTGGCTCTTGAATGGAATATTTGTGAGTTACATGTCCATGGTGACTCTCAACTTTTAATCAACCAAATCAATGATGTATACCAAACTAAGGATGAAAAACTCATGCCTTATAAATGAATGGTTGATGACTTTAAGAAATATTTTGCTTAAATCACATTTCAACAAGTCTCAAGGGTACAAAACTAAGCAGCTGATGCTATGGCTACACTAGCTTCCTCGTAGCAACAAGAGGACAACTTCTGTTATGAGTTCTTGGTGGAAGAAATCCATTTCCCTTCCTATAACTCCCCTGACTCCCAAATGGTCTGTTCAGTCATTGAATAGGAATCCTCCCGCTATCACCATGTTTATTCTTACCTGTGCCATCAAATCATTCCTGATGGACTAACCAAAAATGAAAAATGACACCTCATCCACAATGCCTCACAATATGTTCTTGTGGCCAATGATTTGTATAGGAGAGGATTAGATGGTACTTTGCTTAGGTGTCTAGAAAAAGAAGAGTCTAAACATGTGTTGTCTGAAGTCCATGAAGGAATTTTTGGTTCTCATTCTAATGGTCTGACTCTGGCCTGAAAATTGCTTATAGCAAGGTATTATTGGCCAGACATGGAGAAAGAAGCTATCAGGTTCGCAAAGACTTGTAAGAGATGTCAGCTGCATGGAAATCTTATACATGCTCTAGCAAGGGAGCTCATTCCTTTTGTAATACACTGGCTCTTTCAACAATGGGCATTTGATCTCATTGATTTACCCCTCATCTTCTAATGGACACAAGTTCATTATCACAGCTACTGAGTATTTTACCAAGTGGGTTGAGGCGGTCCCATTCATTAAAGTGACTAGACAGCAGGTCTTGCTGTTCATTCTGAACTACATCATTTTTTGCTATGGAATACCTTCCTCCATCATCACTGACAATGGAGGTCAATTTAAGAACAACATTATGGATGAGTTGTGTGAAAAATTCAAAATAACACAACACTGTTCTTCAATCTATTACTCACAAGGCAATGGACAGGCTGAGGCCTCAAATAAAAATTTGTTGAAAATCTTACATCATAAAGTTAACAAGTCTAGAAGGGATTGGCACCTACATATCAATCCTGAATTATGGGCTTACAGAATGAGCATCAGAACACCTACAAGGGCAACCCCATTTGCACTGGTGTATGGGGTAGAGGTAGTCTTACCCCTAGAGGTAGAAATCCCATCTCTTAGGGTTTCTTTGTGCAGACTTGTACCAGATGAAGAATACCAAGTTTTGAGACTCCAAGAACTAGAGCTACTAGATGAACATCAAAAAGTGGCCTTTGATCACCTCAGATTTTATCAGAAATGAATGTCAAGAGGATACAATAAGAAAGTCAGACCTAGAGAACTTCAGGTGGGTGACCTTGTGTTGAGAGAAAATCCTCGTAATTAGTCACATAGAGAACAAAAGGGGAAATTTGAACCCAACTAGCTGGTTCTTTATATCATTACTACAGCATTTAGCTCTAGAGCATATCACCTCTCCACACCTGAAGGAGATCCTCTTTGAGAGCCCATTAACACTCTCCATCTGAAGAAGTTCTACACCTAAAGCATTCTTGGTGATCAGTACCATGTACATAGTAATGTCCTGAAAAAAATCTAAAAACTGGAAAAAGTCCTGAAAAAGTAATCATCTTGGTGAAAACCTAGCAATAGGCGCCTTGATGCATCAATCAAAAAAAAATCAAAAAATGGAAAAATACAAAAAAATTGAAAAAGAAGAAAAAGTGCCTTGGTGAAAACCTGGTAAACAGGCACCATGGTAGAAAAAATAGAATATCTGTCAAGAAGGTGAAAACCTGGTAAATAGGCACCTCTTGTACTCAGCGTCCCATCTATTAATGCTCAATCTTGGCATCAATCCTTTGCTTCAGTTTGTACATAGATTTCAGTCACTTTCGTGACACTCTGGTTCTTTTGAGAACCCTCCTGGCTTGAAATCGATCTAGAGTCATAACATGGGGGCAATCAAATCAGATTTGTCCTTGCAGTATGAGTCAAGTTAGTTATCGTTGTTTGCTACTTGGGGCATGGGTCCCTAATTTGGTCACATCTTTGGCTTACACTAGAGTCAGTAATCTTGTCATTTCTGAAGGACAACTCACTACTGACACAAACATGTGTTTCTCAATGCCACAATCAACAGTGTTTCTTAACACTATCTTTGGACGCATCTGTGTTTCTCAAACACACATTGGATATCACAAATGTAAACAACAGATCGATAGCAGTCAAACACAAAGCACTCACAAGCACAACGGTGTTTCTCAACACCCTATACCTATATACATCTGAAAACATTGTAAATGGCTGAAGTATGTTGAACTTCTATTCAAATGTTGTCTGTTATCATTGATTTTGGTAAGCTTTTCTTTGTTTACTACATGTCGGTGTGGTCTCAATGATCTGACAATGTCAAATAATCAGGGTGTATGTGGTAAGAGCTCTTGCATAAAGGTGGAAAAGCCTCACATCCCTTGATCCTAATTATTTGTATGCCAAGGTGAGGTCGGTACTATCTCCTTGTTTGTTATTTATCTATTTGTTTACACAAGTGTGCACTCATGGTTATCTTGGCTTTGAATGCCTTGATACTGGTGTGCTCTTGCACTATCAAAACTGGAAACAATACTCAGGTCATCTCAGCTTTTGTGCCTTGATGCTTATGTTAGTTTCCCATATCTTATCCAATGAAAGTCATATTCATATTCTTATGGTCGCAGTGGCACCAGTAAGGATTGTATCGACTCTGATGTTCCAAAAATTCTCAATGATGAGAATTTTCAATGCTAAATCTCAATGACTACACCTTAGGTTGCATTCGTTGCATTCATGTTAGTCTGCATCTGCATAGTGATGAAATCAGCATAATAACTGTATCTCTATCCAATGTGAAGGATCTGAGATTCTAATCGATCAATCTTCTCATCATCAAGTGGTCATTTGTATGTGAACATGACATCCCTTGCTACATCAATTGTCCTAATTCTATTTTCAGGATCGAAATCAAAATCTAAATTTGACCACTTGCACAACCAATAGAAATCTCTCATGCTTTTCTTCTCATCAATCCATGTATCTTACTTTTGATCCATCTCGGTCAATAGGACCTCTCATCAAGTATGGATTTTTTTCCTAACCATGTGAGACCTCTTTCTAATCAGATCAGTTTCTTCCTAAATTATCTAATCAATCGAATTACTTCTCATCATTGGAGCAACTAGCCATATTTCAATTTCACTCCCAAGGGGGCAAGATTAGGACATCAACATTCCAGTGATCACATCTTCAATCAAAACCCCATCGCTTGGGGCATCTCAGCTTCATCGCATCAAATCAAGTTGAGATCATCTTAAATCAAAGGCAACCTAATCAATGGTCTTATA
>MU224005.1:1556804-1592387 GCA_018584345.1 Thuja plicata
ATTGGCTTCATCACTTCAAATCAAGTCAATTTTCTTGCTAATCAAATCTCTTAACGGTAATCAGTTTCATCGCTTCAAATCAAACTGGTTATTCATTCAAACCAATCAAAAAGGTTTAAGAGTTCCTTATAGATGTTCAGTTTCATCTCTTCAAATCAAGCTAAGCATTCTATTTATATCTTTTGATCGATCTTCATCAAATCAAGGTCAAAGTTGGTCTTATTCTTCAAAAGAATGGTTTCATCACTTCAAATCAAACTATTTTGGGTCTTCTCGCTAACAAGTCTTTGAATCAATGCACTGATCACACATCAATTCAAAGAGGGGAAAATATAATCACCTAAAAATGGTTACCTAAACCCTATTCCCCCAATCTCAGCATTTAATCAAGAAACCCTAATCTTGACTAAACCTAAGTCCTAAATAAAATAGGCAATTATCAAATTCAAACTGATCTGATCTAAGCCCTAGGTCCTAATCAATCATCATACTTGATTAATTAATTAATTCCTAAAATCAAATCACATTGGAAAATATATCTTATGTTAATTATTTAATTGATATTCTGATATGTTAATTAAATAAAAATTACAAAAATGGCAATTAAATCAAAAAGGAATTAAATTAATTATTAAATCATAAATGTGCATTCAAAATCAATTGATTTATTAAAAATGCATATGACATCATCAAATCCAGTTAACTAATTTATCAAAATGGAAACAATCCAGTTCCACTCAGTTAACTGATTCTCCATTGTTTATCATTTTGGAAACATTTCGGTTAACTGTGAACTGATTTTGGAAGTTTCCAAAATAACTGATTAGTCAGTTCAGTTAACTGACTCTCTCGACCAATCGAATCACTTGCACATGGATTGTGCTTCTTCAATTGGATCTGAGCCACTCTTTTTGTTCGATCTCGACTATCGATTTGAGAGAGATTTCTATAAAAGAAAAACTCTTTTCCTTCGCAAAGGATCCTAATCTTTTAATTAAAGTTATTATGCTGCATTTTTGTCTTAACTTCTTGCATTCTTAGCATAGCTTTTATTGTTTACTTTTATGTTAATCATGCAAATCTAATCTTAGAGCACATTTCAATTGGTGTTTTAAAATCAATCTTACACACTCAATTTGGTGCTTCTAAAATGAATCCTAATTAGTCTTGGATGAACAACAAACTACATTTGCATTTAGATTAATCATTTATTTGCATTATCATAGCTTTTAAAATCCTTCATTTAGGTCTTTGATGTAGTCACTGAGTTTGAAATGACCTGAGAGCAAACTCATACTCCTTCCTTCTAGAAGGAAACAGGTCGATTCTTCCATACATGTAGGATGAATGAATCCATATTCATTCCTGTATACAACTGAAGAGCAATGACCATGTTGAAGTGTTCTGCTAAGTAGATGCCACTTTTAGCACGCACACTGTAATTAATTGATGTTGATGTTATTCATTTTTTCTATTAATATTAAGTATCAACATTATATATTTTACTATATATCGATAATGAGTATCGATATCATATCATGTTGTCGATAATGAGTATCAACCATAATATGATATGAATACTAAGTATCGACACATTAATCATATTATCAATATTGAGTATCGACATATTAATCATCTTGTTAACATTAATATTAAGTATCATCATCAACATAATAACCATGTTGTTAATATTACACATGCCATAAGTCGATATCAGGTATCGACTTGATATATTAAACCTTGTTGTAATATCAATGTTCGATGATGCATTGTTATCCAAGTTGCATTATTGTCAATGTTGCATTCGTAATAACATGAACCTATAATGAGTATCGGTAAAACATTTAACATATGATTAAATAATGAGATGATTAAGGGACATGTCTCACGTAGAGACATGTCTCTACATGAACCATGTTCACGTAGAGACATATATCTACAGGAGACATGTCTCTTTTATATATATATATATATATATATATATATATATATTGATGTGGGCAAAGATCTTGTAGGTATAAAAATCGATAAGTGTTAAGTAGAACATATAACATAGTTTGTAATAATCTCTTCAAGTATATCAGTGATATTTTGTTCAACATATCACATAGAATCTGCATATACATATGGAGAATAGTGATTAAATTTAAAGTTTGTATAACCTATAAATCTGATCAAAAATTAACATCGTATTAGAGCCTCCTAGGCCCGTGAGGTTCAGAAACATTTCACAATATAAAAGAAAAATAGAAAATAAAATAGAATAGAAAACACAAGCAAAGACATAAGACAAGCATATTTACAGTGGCTCACCTATTTAGGCTTCGTCCACTTTAAATGGTGGGATTCACAGATTTTATTATTCTATATTGTTACATATATACAATACTCTATTTTTAACTACAACTATATATTCTTACATAAAATCCCCAACACCACCCCTTCTATCACTTCTAATAATAGCAAAAGAAGCCCAACCGTCAGTCATTTTCACAAGAACCTGTGGTTACAGAAAGAGGATATATTACTATCAAAGAAGTTATGGGATTGATTGGGTTATACCACCTAAAAATATCCCACTTGAAGACCAATCAATAGAAGAGAAAGAAGCACACAGAGATATCTCACCATTTTGATCTTATGACTATGTCGAAACAATGTCGAGAGAAGCTCTACAGAATTTGAACTTCTCCCGAGATAGAACCTTTTTTAAAACATTTGCCGGATTGACTTTTGTGTCAATTTTCTCTAATTTTAATTTTCCTTCCTCAAGAACATGGTGAATGAAGTGATATCTAATCTCAATATGCTTCGTGCAGCTGTGGAAAGATGAATTTTTAGCCAAGTGAATGGCACTATTTCTATCACAAAACAAGGGGAAAATTGATTTCTTACACCCCAACTCTCCTAACAACCATTATAACCATACTAACTCCTTGGATCCCTCAATCATAGAAATGTACTCATCCTCAATTGAGGAAAGAGAAACCACATGTTGCTTACGAGAGACCACCTAGCTAATCATTGCCCTGACAAAAGTGAAGACATAACCAGTGGTAGATGTAATGTCCCCATTTTCAGCAGGTCAGAGAATTGATGGTGCCAGATCATCATTGTGTTCCTCATGGTCTAGAGAGGTGTTTAGAGGGTCTTTTGAGTGTATTTACTATTTATAGTAAGTCACTTCATGGTTAGTGCAAGGCAGGCAGGACACCTCAGCAGTGTGGCAGAGTGTGATTTGGTGTTATTAGCAGGATATCTTGTTTGGAAGACCTTATTGAGGGTTATGACTTCATTTGGTAGGGCTTACTATTTATAAGAAGTCAATGGATGGTTCCATTAAGCTCAGATGAGTTAGAGGAATTGAATGATGCTCTCAGTTTTCATTTTTGGCTTCTAGTTTGGGCTCCAAGAATCTTGGAGAGAGCATCTATTTTTAGTAAGTCATCCCATCAGGTTCATTCATTATCTGTCATCATCAAGATCACTCCACTATAGATATATTTTGATCTTGATGCTTTTTCAGTTGTTTTCACAAGACAGTGAATTATTATTATTATTTAATTAAATTCGCTAAGGTTATCATTATTGTTGATATTATATGTTGGGCGCCTTAGTGTTATAGCTCGTTGGAACTAGGATGAAAATTTTTAAATATTTGGCACAAGAAACATGGACCTTGCATGTCATAATTTCATGATATTGATGAAAAGGTCATTTTTGGAGCCAAATGAGTTAATAAATTATATTACTCAATATGTGCCTAAGTATGAAAGGTGTTTTAAGTAAAAAGTGTGTGAGAGAAGACACTTTTTAATTATAAAAGCAATGCTTTGAGAAAGGGAATTCATTCATGAATATTATTTTCTTTGACAATTATGGTGTTGAGGGTTTTGAGATTCATTTTTCTTAGTAGACGCCAAGTTCTAAAAATGTCATGCAATTGAAGCGTAAATCTCAATTGGCATCTGCAATTTGAATCGCTTCTTCTAGTTGTGAATTGTGTATGTGAATAGCAGTGAAATAAATCATACTGAAACAACATTCCAGTGGCTTGTGGATATCTCTTGTATGCTGCAATTTCTTCCAGCAACATTAATGTTTGCTAGGGCAGCGTCTGGTTTAATTTTGGGCATCGTTTGGTTGTCTACAAAGAAGCATTCATCATTTGTGGGCTGCAATCTGAGGCTTGAAGGAAGCGTCTTCAAATTTGGATGGCTGACATCTTTTCCAGAGCATGTGGATTATTAATCTGGAGTATACGTCTGGGAATTGTGACTGTAATTCTTCAGCAGCAAACATGCCATTATTGCTAAGATGAAGCTATAGAAAGGGCTTGAACATTTATTTGCTTGTGTGGCCTTTGTACCCTTTTTTGAGATTCTGAATTTCTCACCCTTTCAAAATTATAAGGGGTTAAGTTCTGGAAATTATTCTGAGGGTATGTTGCAATTTGTGCTGAGTGTGTGAGCTTCAACATTGTCCAGAACTGATATATGGGAATAGGCATCATTTCCCATAGCTGAAGCGATTTATTTGTGATCAGCATTTGGGAGAACCAAGAAGATAAATCAGGCCTACGTTTGTATTTGAGACAACCACATTCACTGTGGTGGCTTGGTCAATGAAATTCTGGGAGCTACGAACTGTTGGAATATAAATCAATTTGAAAAAGACTGTGTGGTTTTGAAGAGATCATCAATGTTCCTTTAATCAGGTTCCTCATAATTATATCTATTTTTGTAATTCCATTTGTCATAGCAATCAGATTTGAATTCAATAAATGTGGACGTTAGTTAATGAAAGTTAAATTTCATCATTGAAGTTTTCACATAAATGGTTGCAATACGCACTATGATTGTATTCAAACTATGTTAGAATTCCATATATGTGTTTTATGCAACTACAAAGAGATTTCTGATTATTTTGAATTAGCTTGCAAAGTGTTTGTCAAAATGTTAAATTTCCTAAATTTTTCAAGAAATTGGAGTTGTTGAGGTTATAGCCAGGTTGGGTTTTTTACAGTGGTATTAGAGCCTTCTTCTTGCCAGCCTGTGGGAATTTGTAAAAAAAAAATTGAATGAGTGATCAGCACTCTATTGAAATTGAATAGATAGGTATAGGGGAATATATAGCAGTAGATAGGTAAAACCGTATAGTAGTAGATAGAAGAAACCATCAGATAGTTTGTCTGAATTTAAAAGGCAAAATGATGCCTTTGTTAGACAGTTGGATCATAGTCAGGATATTCAGAACAAGCTTAGTGAACAGTTGTCAGATTTGGCTACTATTGACAAGGTGGCCCTAGATACATGGCTTCACTCTTGGGAAGATCTTCTTGCAGGACACAGGATATAAAATAGGTTGACATGGTGAGGGTGGTCAGAAGAGATCTGTGGAATGATTTCACAGTTGCACGTGGACCTAGAACATTAGTTCCAAAGATCAGTGCCCCTCTAGTTGAGTTACCCCACACTTTTATTGTAGGGTCATTACCTATCTCAATGGACAAGCACATGATAGTTACATCGACCGGTAGATGCATTGAGAATTAGCACTTAGTTGATGGTCTGGTGATAGAGTAGGAATTAACGCCTATAGTTGATATTCGTATTATACCAGATTGTATTATAGAGACAGTCTGTGGCTCTAGTTCATTTTTCTGGGAGGATAGTCCTATGGTCGATGTTGAGGGAGTTGTTGATAGTGGGAGTGTTGTATTGTTGGAGGATATGGCAGTGGAATCTAGATCACTAGAGGAGGAGGATACCACTTTTGAGGACTGCCTTGAGGAGATAGAGTCAGATAGTACATATCTAGATAGTGGCAGTCCCGAGATGGGGTTAGTGCATGAGATGCCAGTATTCTCTTGTGTTGAGGATTTGACCATGGAGTCTGCATGTGGTGATACCAGTTTTGAGTTTGAGATAGTAGACACGGACTCATGCTAGCATGAATCAGATTCATTTGTTAGTAGGGAGTAAGATGAGGTTCAATTCGGGTCACCAGAGGAGGTAGAGCCCTTGTTAGCATCTTGGTTTTCTACCGGTACTTCCTATGTGACCCATGAGGATGACTCCATCAGTGGTGAGTCATGTCTATATCATACCCTGGGAGAGGACTCTGAGTTGATGGAGAGTGCAGATCGGTCCCAGGAACTGGATTATTCAGAGGTTACAAAGGATGAGGTAGCTGAGAGTGTTGAGGAGGTAGATTCTATAGCAGCTTCCTTAGGTACTGAGGAGTTTGATGGAGATGTGTTAGCTACTAGTACTCCATTTGAGGATGTGAGTTCAATTGTTAGTTCACAAAGCCCAAATGATATCACACTGGGGGATAGTGTTTCTGAGAGGAGTATGTTGGGTACCACTTCTATTCACGGTACAAATAGTGTGCCAGGGGTGATGCATAGGAGGCCTATAATTTAGAGTCATCATGTGTCTAGTCATTTGAGAGTCAGCGAGTATGATATTGTTACCGCATTCAAGCATTTTGATGTTGCTCAACAGTTGCTAGCTATTCATGGATTGGGTGCTCCTATGGATGATGAACATGGTAGTTGTTACCTATCCCTGACAGAGATTCATGCCTTATGGGAGGCTGTCATAATTTTAAAGGATTATTTTTGGTTGGTAGTCGACCAATATCACCTAGTAGAGTGGGGAAGTATAGCATATGAGGCACTCTTGGATAGAGAGGATGAGGTGAGTGAGCTTAATTGGGAACTCACGATGACTTCTAAGGTTTTAGAGAGCACTCAGTTGTCTCTCTAGGAGTCATAAGTTCAGTTAGCAGAGGTGACTATGGAATTGGTGTAGCTTCAATATACACCTGCACCAAATCTAGTGCAGTTACATATTGTGGTGTCTAGTGATTTGGTGATGTCCACAATTGGGGTTGTTGGATGTGATGGAGTTAGGGGTACATCCACCCTTGATTCTAGTGTTGGAGGTACAGCTTCACTTCCATTGGATACATGTGCAGTTGAGTTAGGCACTTCAATAGAGGGTTGCAGTGCGCCTGACATTGGGGTGGATATTCTGGTTGGGATGGATACTCTAGTTGGTAGCATTGCGTCAGGTGATATAGTACAAGATGTAGTGGGTATTGTAGTGGACTCATCAATGATGATTGTTTCAATTCATGACACTACTCCTTTGATTGCTCAGCAGGGAGACATGTTGTCACCTGAGTTGGTTGTTAGTGGTCGCATAGCTGGTGATGATAGGCAGTTGGCTACGTTATAGTTACACGATGACCAATTATGGATCTGAGGGGAGAAAATGGATGCTATCACCTATAAATTCTATTACACATAAGCATCATAGTAAAAATGTTCAAATGATTAAATGAAATTTGTTTCCCAAGCCACCTCTCTTCCAGAATGTCAAAATCAAGATGAGATCAAGGAGAAAGGTTGATTAAATAAACAATACTATTACATTCCTCTGCCCAAAATGTTTTCCCCAAACCTGCATTGGAGAGCATGCACTGAGCACTTTCCAAAATAGTTTGTTTAAACCTCTCAGCTACACCATTTTCTTGAGGTGTAAAATGGGCTATTTTAATACGTTGAATGCCATGATCTGCACAAAAATTATCAAACTCTGTACAGAAAAAATCACCACCATTGTCCGTTAGTAGACATTTAATTTTCTTCCCAATATGATTATCAATCATAGCCTTGAAACTTTTAAATATAGAAAACACCTTTGATTTTTTATTCAACATATGAATCCAGACTTTACGAGTGCAATCATCAAGGAATGTAACAAAATAATTTGCACCACTTATAGAAGTTACCTCCGTAGGACCAAAGACATCAGAATACACAAGCTATAATAGAGAAGATTTTTTTCTCATGACCCATTCACATAAAGATGGTTTGATTTTGTTTTCCATAAAGGCAATGCTCACATAACTCTAAAATGACTAATTTAAGACCCGGAAGCTGATCTCGTTGAAGCATAACTTCAAGACCCTTCTTACTCATGTGACCGATCCTCTTGTGCCAAATTTCAGCATTACTATCTGTAATGGTCATGGAAGCTCTCACTTCACCATTGCACTCTAAAACATATAAACTCCCTAATTGCTTTCCTTTCACCAAAACCAATAGACCTTTGGTTACTTTCCATGAATATAAAGAAAAATTAACATTACAGCCTTGCGCATAAAGCTAACTCACAAAAATCAGATTTCTTTTAAGAGAAGGAACATGGCATACATCTTTCAAAAGACATTTACTACCATTCTTCAACAATAATAAAATATCACCATTTTTTACAGTGTCACATTCTTTGTTATCTCCAAGAAAAACTTTACCAAACATACCTTCTTGATAATTTGTTAAAGCACTCTGACATGGAGTAGCATGGAAAGAGGCACCAGAATCTAAAAGCCATGAACTTGCATTCATGTTATTAGCTGTAAGAACCAATATGTCATCATCCTTAATAGTTGCAGTATTTACTCCATCATTAATCAGTTTATCTTGGGCCATTTTGTATTTACCACATTTTTTTGTATGTCTCGGTTTACCATAAAATCAGCAAGTATCATTTATGCCTCTTGATTGTGACCGATGTGTAGATTGAGATTTTCCATGGTTGTTATGTTTGCCTCTTTCTTGACTCCTACCTTGATTGCTAGTGCTAACTGATGTTAATGAATCACCTAAGGAAGACGCTTGATTCTTCCTACACATATCTTCGTTGAGAAGTGTAGCAACAACCTCATCAAATTTTAGTTTAGTTTTGGCAGCCACCGAAGTGCTAACTGCCATTACCACTCCTTCCCAGTTATTCAGAAATGAACATAGAAACAAAATAGCTTTCATTTCATCATCTAATGTTATGCCTACTAAAATCAATTGGGAAAGTAAGGTATTGAACTCATTGAAGTGATTTGACATAACTCCTCCTTCTTTCATTTTCAGATTGTATAACTTTTTCAATATGAATACCTTGTTTGATGTTGAAGATATCTCATATAATGAAGATAATTTATCCCACAGTTCTTTTGTTGGCTTCTCTGTTGAAACATAAAAAGAGCACATTGCTTGAAAGTGATAGAAAAATCATTGTTCTTGCTTTCTGATCAAGCTTCTCCCAGTCTTCGTCTGATAAAGATCCTTTGCCCTTGGTTTTTCCAAGCAATTCAAGTGATAGATCATGCTTGATTAGTAGCGACTCTATCTTAACTATCCATAACCTGAAATTTTTCCCAGCAAACTTCTTGATTTTCCATTTTTCTGCTTCATCCATGACTCTGAGAAATCTTCACCGATTTCCAAAAAATCAAATCAAGCTCTCCCAACTCTGATACCAATTGTTGATCTCATATATAAAATAAAGACAGAAAATAAAATAGATTAGCAAACACAAGCAAAGACAGAAGACATGTAGATTTTTAATGGTTCACCTATTCAGGCTGCATCCACTTTAAATGGTGGGATTCACAGGATTTTATTATTCTTTATTGTTACATATATACAATAATCTATTTTTAACAGAAGCTATATATTCTTACATAAAATCCCCAACACCACCCCTTCTATCACTTCTAAATAATAGGAAAAGCAGCCCAAATGTCAGTCATTTTCACAAGAACTTACGGTTACAGAAAGAGGACATATTCTTGTCAGAGCAGTTACAGGATTGATTGGGCTGCACCATCTAACAACTGTCCATCCAAATAATTGTGATACTCCTTTCTATCATTAAAGTGTTGACTAAAGACTTTCAGTATCAGTAAATTACAATTCATAGAATGGGAACTCTATGTTTGAAACAGTGGCTAAACAAACTTGACATCAGTCTACAAAGCGTAGTGTGCATCTTCATTTTCCAAGCAAGGGCAAAGGCACAATTCAAATGTAAGGCGACGTGAATTTCATAAGGGTGCATGGAAGATGGTGGTATGAGGGAATGATATATTAGTAGACTGGAATGATACATTAGTCAGATGGGACTTTCTCTGTAACTGCTGGGACATATTTCCCTTGTTGAGTAAGGGGTTGTGATTCTCATTGTTGTAGGATTCTTAGTTAGAAGACAGTGAGCTAGAGATTTGGTAGAAAACTCTCATTTCCTACTTAGTTCCTGTGTCTTGGAGCACAATCTTTGAGCTCCCTTAATATTCTGGTGAAGTGTATAATTGATCCAAAGATATCAGATGATCTCAGGGATTCTTGTGCCTGAGTACAAATATGTGTTTGATGACTAAGTATGAATATCGATGATTGTAGCGGTTCAAAATTTGAATATATCAATAAGATTACCGTTGAGTAATCTGATCATTTGCAGGTGATATGCATGTTGATGATCTGATCTGGAATGATGATTAGTCCAATGGTATTGAAGGTTCATATAGTCTTCTAGAAAAATGGTGAACTGATTTATTGAGGATGAATGCTCTACAAAGGTGTGACCAATGTCTAAATTTTTTTTTGGTAAATTGGAATTTGATTAGTTACCCATTATTAGTTCCTGCGGTGCAGGTAACTATTGCAGAGGCTAAAATGCTTAAATGGTGATTATTAGTTCCTACTACAGCCAATCAACATTATGTTTTTAAAAAGATTAGTTTTGTGTTTACTATTTCTATATGTGAAGTTGCATATTCTTTAACAAATAAATTAAATACTGGTTTTTTTGGCATTCTACTATTGGTTGTATACATGGTTGTAGGATTGAAGAAAGGTTTGTATTTATACAATGGAAGAGAATGCACGTTACCCTAGGGCACCAGTGAAATAGTAATTTTGGGATTTCTGCTCATGGATTTTCACGTCTCCAACTCTACTCTTTCTCCCTGCGTAAAATGCAGTTGGCACATTTCTACTGCACTAGTTGGAGGCTCCATGGGGTTTTATGCAAAAGAAGGAGCGACAATCAGAGGCTTCACTAGTTTGTATGCAAGAGAAGGTAGCCAAGGTGTTGGAGTTTCCATCTTTGTAGAAGGGCTTAATAGTTGGTGCGTTCGACAAAGAGGTGGGTGAATATCAATATGGAGTAGCTATTGTTTTTGCAGAGACACTTAACAGTTGGCATTTATGCATTTCTCCTTTTACATGTAGGTGAGCCATGTGTTTTTTTGTTTAGGGTGCATTAATCAATTTCCATGAGAGGGCATAATAAAAGACCCAAATGTTTTTTAAAAAAGACCCATATCTGCAAACTTGTTTTCCCTTGACGCTAGAAAGGTTGCAGGTTAATTGCGTTTAGAGCCTGCTTCATGCTTTGTCATTTTCCCCATGATTCAGAAGGTTACAAAGATCATAGGTTTGAAGAAATACAGGGCAAGTTGTATCCATGCACCAAGTACGGCTGCTTGAGTTTAGTAGGGTTCCTTTCCCTTTTTGGAAGATTCTGAATTTCATTATTTACTATTTTTTTTGGTGTGCTTCATCTTTTGAAGTCTCTTGCTTGGTAATGGTTTTTCCAGTCTCTAATATATCAAATATTTATGCGTAAAGTGACTTTTCTAATTATCTAGAACTATTTTTCCTATCAATTCTCATTTTGGGAAAAAACAAAAAGAGCCTTTTTAAACTATGGATATAATGTTTATGCTTATAAAGTTAGGCTTGTGTACTTTTTGCTGGCTATTTAAGTTGGATTTTGTCTAGGCTGCAATGGCCTATTCTTTGTTCATTTTCATACTGTAATGGCCTAGTCTCTACTTTTTTTGAGCTGTAATGGCCTAGGCTCTACTGGTTTTTGTGCTTTGGGATCATGACCCTTCTTTCCTTATGTAATCAAACACAAATTACTTGACATATTCAAAAGACATGGGTTGAAATGGTAGAACTTGATTAGATTAATATGTAATCCAGTATTTTCAGATTTTTTATCAAATTATTTCAAGTCACGGAGAGATTCCTTGGAGATTACAGATTGAGGTTTACCAATAGCTAAAAACAAAAAATCCCCTATAAATGAGAAAAAGATGCCAAAGTGAAGAAGATGCGTGTACATTGAAATGAATAATGACTTAGATGTGCAATAGCACAATGTTGTGTAATGGGTATCCTGACAAAGCAGCAGCTCAGAGGTAATACCAATGTCCTCTTGAGTAGATGCTTCATCTCACAAGTCATTTCGAGGCAAGAATAAGAATGAAGCCTTGCAGTTTGGAATTTGCTTGAAGAGAGTGAAAAACTCCATTGATTCATAATATATTGTAGAGATTTGTTCTATGATGCTATTCAACAATAGAGGGCACTTAATACATAAAAAGGTGGGATATTTACAATTTTGCATCTTGGAGCAAGCATCTTATTGATAGTGATGGCTTTCTCTGCATATATCAAAGGTGAACACTAGCTCACTATGCTCTTTGTAAATAAAGTAAATCAATCACAATTCCTTTCAGATAATGGCAGATGAAGTGTAGTGCATAAAAGAAGTCATAAACAACAATGACAAATTTAAGAGTGAGAACTTTTATCTTAATTCTCTTTGTGGAACCATTTTTTATTAATACAGGTTTGCAATAATTGAAGATATGTGGTAAGTGGGATGGGCTTGCTATGATAAATTAACTCTCTATTAGTTTTTATGTTTGATCCATATATAGTAGTTAACAAACTATTAAAATCTCTTAATGTCTTCCAGTCAAATAAGCTATTTGCCAAACCACATTGTGTTATGTAGAGAAGGTCAATTCTACCTTACATGGGTCTTACAATTAGAAATACAACTTGACCACATTATCTGGAAGTATACATTTAAAGTGTAAACTTTTAAAAGAGGAATACAACTTAACTACATTATGTGGAAGTACACATTTAAAGCTTAAACTTTTAAAAAGAGGAAGGTGATTGAGATGCATTATACATGAAGTTTCTCTGAACTACCAATGGATCTGTACATAGCCAAAAAGGTTGCACATTCAGATAATATAATTTTGAAACAAGACAACTAAAATAACTTGATTTTATTTGATCAAATTCATGCATTGACCTTGATTGAAATCTATCAAGGCTTCAGGAATACCTCCTATAGACACTAATTATTGATTATACAAATGTTCAAAGAAAAAACAAAAAGAGTCTTTTAAAACTATGGATATAATGTTTATGCTTATAAAGCTAAGCCTGTGTGCTTTTTGCTGGCTATTTAAGTTGGATTTTGTCTAGGCTACAATGGCCTAGTCTCTGTTCATGTTCATACTACAACGGCCTAGTCTCTACTCATTTTGAGCTATAATGGCCTAGGCTCTACTGGTTTTTTGCTTTGGGATCATGACCCTTCTTTCCTTATGTAATCAAACACAAATTACTTGACATCTTCAAAAGACATGGGTTGAAATGGTAGAACTCAAGAGTAGAATAATATGTAATCCATTATTTTCATATTGTTTATCAAATTATGATTTGATGTTGATTCCTCAGATATGCCAATGATAACTCAGCACTGGAGACCTACTCTATACCATTCTCTTAGGATTTCAAGTCACGTAGAGCTTCCTTGGAGATTATAGATTGAGGTTTACCAATAGCTAAAAACAAGAAATCCCCTATAAATGAGAAAAAGATGCATGTACATTGAAATGAATAATGAATTAGATGTGCAGCAGCACAGTGATGTGTAATGGGTATCCCAACAAAGCAGCAGCTCAGAGGTAATACCAATGTCCTCTTGAGTAGATGCTTCATCTCACAATTCATTTCGAGGCAAGAATAAGAATGAAGCCTTGCAATTTGGAATTTGCTTGAAGAGAGTGAAAAACTCCATTCATTCATAATATATTTTAGAGATTTGTTCTATGATTCTATTCAACAACAAAGGGCACTTAATACATAAAAAGGTGGGATATTTACAATTTTACATCTTGGAGCAAGCATCTTATTGATAGTGATGGCTTTCTCTGCATATATCAAAGGTGAACACCAGCTCACTATGCTCTTTGTAAATAAAGTAAATCAATCACAATTCCTTTCAGATAATGGCAGATGAAGTGTAGTGCATAAAAGAAGTCATAAACAACAATGATGAATTTAAGAGCGAGCACTTTTATCTTAATTCTCTTCGTGGAACCATTTTTTGTTAATACAGGTTTGCAATAATTGAAGATATGTGGTAAGTGGGATGGGCTTGCTATGATAAATTAACTCTCTATTAGTTTTTATGTTTGATCCATATATAGTAGTTAACAAACTATTAAAAAATCTTAATGTCTTCCAGTGAAATAAGCTATCTACCAAACCACATTGTGTTATGCAGAGAAGGTCAATTCTACCTTACATGGGTCTTACAATTAGAAATATAATTTGACCACATTATCTGGAAGTATGCATTTAAAGTGTAAACTTTTAAAAGAGGAATACAACTTAACCACATTATGTGGAAGTACACATTTAAAGCTTAAACTCTTAAAAAGAGGAAGGTGATTGAGATGCATTATACATGAAGTTTCTCTAAACTACCAATGGATCTGTACATAGCCAAAAAGGTTGCACGTTCAGATAAAACAATTTTGAAACAAGACAACTAAAATAACTTGATTTTATTTGATCAAATTCATGCACTGACCTTGATTGAAATCTATCAAGGCTTCAGGAATACCTCATGTAGACACTAATTATTTATTATACAAATGTTATGAGAAAAAACAAAAAGAGTCTTTTAAAACTATGGATATAATGTTTATGCTTATAAAGTTAGGCCTGTGTGCTTTTTGCTGGCTATTTAAGTTGGATTTTGTCTAGGCTGCAATGGCCTAGTCTCTGTTCATTTTCATACTACAATGGCCCAGTCTCTACTCGTTTTGAGCTATAATGGCCTAGGCTCTATTCATTTTTTTGCTTTGGGATCATGACCCTTCTTTCCTTATGTAATCAAACACAAATTACTTGACATCTTAAAAAGACATGGGTTGAAATGGTAGAACTTGAGTAGAATAATATGTAATCCATTATTTTCATATTGTTTATCAAATTATGATTTGATGTTGATTCCTTAGATATGCCAATGATAACTCAGCACTGGAGACCTACTCTATACCATTCTCTTAGGATTTCAAGTCACATAGACCTTCCTTGGAGATTACAGATTAGGGTTTACCAATAGCTAAAAACAAAAAATCCCCTATAAATGAGAAAAAGATGCCAAAGTGAAGAAGATGCATGTACATTGGAATGAATAATGACTTAGATGTGCAAAAGCACAATGATGTGTTTTGGGTATCCCAATAAAGCAGTAGCTCAGAGGTAATATCAATGTCCTCTTGAGTAGATGCTTCATCTCACAAGTCATTTCGAGGCAAGAATCAGAATGAAGCCTTGTAGTTTGGAATTTGCTTGAAGAGAGTGAAAAACTCCAT
Organism: Thuja plicata; assembly: GCA_018584345.1. Taxonomy (NCBI): domain Eukaryota; kingdom Viridiplantae; phylum Streptophyta; class Pinopsida; order Cupressales; family Cupressaceae; genus Thuja; species Thuja plicata. The sequence continues at coordinate 1,572,135 of MU224005.1, forward strand.
TCATTCATAATATATTGTAGAGATTTGTTCTATGATTCTATTCAACAACAGAGGGCACTTAATACATAAAAAGGTGGGAGATTTACAATTTTGCATCTTGGAGCAAGCATCTTATTGATAGTGATGGCTTTCTCTACATATATCAAAGGTGAACACTAGCTCACTATGCTCTTTGTAAATAAAGTAAATCAATCACAATTCCTTTCAGATAATGGCAGATGAAGTGTAGTGCATAAAAGAAGTCATAAATAACAATGACAAATTTAAGAGAGAGCACTTTTATCTTAGTTTTCTTTGTGGAATCATGTTTTATTAATACAGGTTTGCAATAATTGAAGATATGTGGTAAGAAGGATGGGCTTGCTATGATAAATTAACTCTCTAATAGTTTTTATGTTTGATCCATATATAGTAGTTAAAAGACTATTAAAATCTCTTTATGTCTTCCAGTGAAATAAGATATCTGCCAAACCACATTGTGTTATGCAGAGAAGGTCAATTCTACCTTACATGGGTCTTACAATTAGAAATACAACTTGACCACATTATCTGGAAGTATGCATTTAAAGTGTAAAATTTTAAAAGAGGAATACAACTTAACCACATTATCTAACCACATTATCTTGAAGTACGCATTTAAAGCTTGAACTCTTAAAAAGAGGAAGGTGATTAAGATGCATTATACATGAAGTTTCTCTTAACTACCAATGGATCTGTACATTGCCAAAAGGGTTGCACATTTAGATAAAATAATTTTGAAACAAGACAACTAAAATAACTTGATTTGATTTGATCAAATTCATGCACTAACCTTGATTGAAATCTATCAAGACTTCGGGAATACCTCCTGTAGACACTAATTATTGATTATACAAATGTTCTGAATATATTAACTTAATTTTGGTATTTTAACACTCATCTATAGAAGAGACTATAAAATGTTCACTATTGTTGTAGGTATCTTCAGCAGTTTCCCAGGTCTTTGCCTTTCAGTTTGACTGATATCCATATGCACATTATTTTTCTACTACAGTGAGACATGATTAATTGCTCATTTCTATTGACATCGCTATCTACACTCTGCCAGGATGTTGTACTCATATTTATTTAATAGATTTTACATTTGCAAAAGTTAGATGCAATTTATGGATGGCTTAATTTATAAAATGACAAGTACTAATACTGTGTAGAGGATAGAAGATTGTAATAACAATTTCCTAAATTATGAACTATCTTTTGATTAGGTTCACTCCAATCTATTGTATGGTTATCTTCAATCTCATTAATAACAACAAGTTTTTTTGTAATTGGTTTGAGGGATTTTGCACTCCCTGGTTTTGACTGTAATTTTGGTAGGCAGATGATATCAAAGATTTAAGGATCAATTAAACAACCAACTGCTGCAGCAATTTATTGTTGTCTTCTATTTTTATCTGGTTATCAATCAAGTTTTGTCTGCTCTACTATGCCCTATTTTGTACTCTAGACAATAGTCTGCCCAGATTTCGTTTTACAAATGACTACTCTTGTTGTCTAACAAAAACTTGTTTTACTGCATATGATGTACATGTGTTCTATTCTCTGCTGAACAAGCCAATTTATAGCAGTCTGTATTCCAACACACATATAACAACATCATAGAATAGCATACAACCAAAAAGGTAAACTATTGTTGAACTTGAATTGTTAATTGTTGGACTGTTACTATATTATGGACAAACTTCATGTACCCTTGCAATCATCAAAATCATTGGACCATGTCATAGATGCAGATAATTATGAACCTGTTATTAGAAATGTACTACACCTAACAATTGATAGGGTTTTGGAGAACAATAACATGTCCAGGTTAAAATCTTTTGCATACAGCATAGGTGATTGTCTTTTTGACTCTTTCCAATTCTTGTTCTATATGCAATACACTTCCATAGAACTCCGCAATGGAATCATTGACCATTTTGTACATTGCCTAGAAAACAATGATCCTGAAGCCTTGCTTTCCTATAATTATGAGCTAGATGTACAAGCACTGTAAAAATTGCATGGCGTAAATGATGCCGCAATGTACTTGCAGTGTATGCGATTGTCAACAGTCCCAAGTGCAAATCGTAGTGACTATGGCCTTTGGGGAGACTAGTTTTGTATTAAGTGGCTCTCCAAATGGCTCAATATTCAAATATGTGTATGGTCTTCAACAAGGAAAACAAAGTACCTGCACTTTAGTGAGAGTTCAGCAAGAAATGCATATTCTATTTTGTTTCATGATGAAGATCCTTTACGTGGACATTTTGAACCTCTTATTAGGAAAAAACCCCTCTTCCACAGACAAAGGTCCACTTTCCTGTGAATTCTAACATTGCTCTTGCTACATCTAATAGTATTGCAAAGAAAGCTGCAATAACTCCATTGATTAACTTGTGTGTCAATGCATTGCCAATATCAAATTGTGGTGACAGCCTTTTCAATACAGTTGCTACTTTGACAAAAAATGAGTATGATGATAAAATTCTTAGATGGTATATGGCTCAATCATTTTGCAATTCTATTCTTTCTAGGGACAAAGTCTTATTGGAATGCAAACAAACATGTATCGAACATGACCTAATCATAAGTAGTGGTGTTGCAAGCTGGGAAACATTTATTACAAAAATTGGAGACCCCTATGAACATAGTGGAATAGAAGGAGCTGATTTCTATTTTGAATGGCTTTCTTGCATTTTGCAAGTGAAAATGAAAATTTGGTCAGCAACCACTAGCACATACATAGGAGAGCATTGCAAGTGCTTAAGTCTAGCCAAAGTATACAATATCATGTGTGACAAGGTCAATGATATGCACACACACTATAGGCCATATGGGGTGGACATTATAGTGCCAAATGTTCCTAATATTGAACAATTGTTAGCTATGACATTGGTTAACACAAATGTTAAAAAAAAGAACACATTATCAAACAAATTATTCAAGATCGTGGCAATGTACATGTTAATGCCTCTACACCATCAACAAATACCTTCTCTAAGGTTTTGAGCAAGATAGATACCACCTAGATCAACGCTTGTATCCAATTTCCAAGTGCCTCGAATAAAACCCCATATTGTTCACTTCATAAAGTAAAACAACAGATCCGTGCAATAGCTAGCCCTGAAAACAAACAAAAAACACCAAAAAGAAAACAAACATCAATAGAATGTTACCTGGAAAAAATACAAGACACACCAAAACAAAAATGTTTAATTTGTTCTCAACTGCATTTCAAGAAACACATGAAAAGTATTACACAAAAATCAATCTATGCATGTTCGTTTCTACTACCACATAGGGAAAAATTGTTGGATGACAAGATATGTAGCTTCTGTGAAAAACAATTGTACCAAAACATAAAACCATCGTACACAACCCCAGAACATATCAAAACAAACAAGCATCTACAACATACAAGTACACTTGTAGAACTTGAAGAAAGGTTAGTATCACTGCGAATTGCATTTGCACAAATTTGGCAACTAGGCCACAAGAGATCCCTAACTGGGCTAACTGGAACAATTATCAATGTGCCAACAAACATTAATACCATACAAATTGTATTGCCTCACTTATCAAAAGATACATGGACAGTTGTAGTTTCATTAAAGAGATGCTTGCAATATACAAGTGCATACCAGATTGGACGAGTGCACCTGAATGCTATTATCAATGCACTCAATGAGTTGTGCAAAACAACACTATACAAAATGCCAAATGTATAGTTGAGCAAAAGCTAGGAAGACCATTTTTTTCTTTCACAAGAACAAAGACCTGTTATTAGTTCTTCATCAAGCGATGATGACAATGAATTTGAGAATTGTGTAGAAATTGAAATAGATACCTTAATACATGGCTTCACTGAGGCAAGAACCATACATTCCCTTCAAGACAAAATAATAGAAATAGCACCAGTAGAAGGAAATCAACCTCTCAGTATATTCCAAGATACCTATGCAGAAGAGATGAATTTGATGCAGTGCAAAGTAGGAGAATCCCCGATGGAGATGTCCTAGCCCCCAGCAAATATCCACACAATAGAAGATAATAACAATACAGAGATTTATATCCACACAATGCAAATACTCATAATATAATCATCATATTTTCATCCAACATGCCCGGCTGTAAGGCCTTCTAGGTTACGGCCAAATACAATGCAATTACAATAGAAACTCTGTAAGATCTCACAAGATCCAATCTAAAATCTAGCTAGCCCAGATCCACACACTGGTAGGAACACCCAAGGAAGATCTAAACTTGTGCTCGCAAGCCCACCAAGCAATCTCCTTGTTTCCCAAGCCGCAGCCACTAGCTCCTCTCAAAACTCACTCCACAACCACCTCCTCTTCTCCAGGATGAATAATCCTAGCTAGTCCAGATCCACACACTGGTAGGAGCCCCCAAGGAAGATCTAAACTTGTGCTCGCAAGTCCACCAAGCAATCCCCTTGTCCCCCAAGCCGCAGCCACTAGCTCTTCTCAAAACTCGCTCCTCTACCTCTTCCTCTTCTCCAGGATGAATGAATGAATCACTAAAGACTTCCCCCACAACCCCTACTTATACCAATCTAATCCACAGGTCGGCCCTGAACATAAATTAAATACAAATACCAAAATTAAATGCCACAAGTCGGCCAACAACAACAATTAAATGCCCAAAATAGTTGTCTTAGTAAAATCGCGATATCTCCTAGCTCCGGATGAATTAGGACTCGTTCTTCAAACCGTAGGTAGAAATTTAGGCCCTCTTCAATCCTTGAAATTTTCATCTTCTAAATCTATGTGGAAAATTACTTATATGGTTTGTAATAGGCACCAAATTCCTAAGCAAGGTCGATCTCCTCCCGGTCCATGCCAAGCAACCAAGACCATGCCAAGTTCCATTAAATACATCAAAACCATTTGCCAAAGACCCAAGTAGGTCCACACAACTCTACAAAATCCCTCACACATGAAAATAAGTCCACACAACTCCATCAAATCTCCCAAACATGCAGGATAGCCAACTACCCTGGGATGCTCCTGCATCAGAATTTCCCCACCCTATTTTTTGGTGAACCACGTGACAAGGAAATTGCAAAAAACTTTCATACCAGAAAATTTCCCAATGGGAATTACAAAATTCAAATTGAGCATTTGCATACAATATGACTAACTTGTTTTTCAAAACAATCAAAATACTAATTAGCCAGGTTTTTTCAACCATATGGATAAGAATTCGCAAAGGAAAACTAAAAGGCAGAACGCTAAAAGCAAAATATGTTAAATGTAAACCAAACCTAGAAAATATCTTGCAATCAGACATTGGCTATACGGATTTCAAAAAGATAAAGAAATTCCCTGAACTATTTCCAACATCTCAAGAAGAATTTTTTTGTAATGATAAGACAATTAGGCCCACCAACATTCTTCATCACATTCACTAGTGCTAGGAAAAATTGGGCCCCTTTGATGACAACGTTGAAAGAACTGTACCTCTCACACTCTACAAACTCAAAATAAGGTGAATCTGATGCCTCTTGCGACCTTGACATTTTTACATTAATAAAGAAAGACCCCGTGACTTGTACCCGCTACTATAAACAAAGAATTAACGCAATGAAACAGTTGCTATGTTCGGATGAAACATTTTTTAGAAAGGTAACCGACCACTTTTCAGTTACAAAGTTTCAGAATCGAGGTAACGAACATGAACATTTTATGTTGTGGGTTAAAAATGCACCAGTTTATGGAAAAGACAACAATGTGGACATTGAACAATTTGTGGACAAATATGTAACTGTAACACTGAATGTTTAGATGATCAAATATCTAGACTACATACACATCATCACACTAGACAATGCAGAAAGGCAAAAAGGAAAAAGTGTCACTTCGGTTTCCCACAACCACCAATGAATAGAACTAAAATCCTTGACCCCTGTGTTGAAAACAAACAAGACAGTGTACACTTTGCTGAAAAACTAAGAACCACCTTAGAAACTTCAAGCTGTCATTCATGTGTAACCTTCACAGATTTCTTAGCCAATCTACATATGACCGAAGATGAATACATCTTGGCAATACAATCCACACTATCGAAGACAACACTATTTTTGAAAAGGAAACCAGCCCACATATGGAATAATTCATTTTCAAAATGAATTCCTAATTTATGGCAAGCAAATACAGATGCACAATTTGTTCTCAACTTGTACGCTGTAGCAATGTATTGTAGTTCCTATATGAAAAAGGATAATAACTCAATGACAAACACATTCAATAGGATACGAATAGACCACAGAAAACATAACATTGATGCTATAAATATGATGACAAAACTTGGTAGCACTTTGCTTAACTTACAACAAATGTCTTCTCAACAAGTTGTCCACATTGTACTTGGACTTCCTCTTATTTATAGCTCACGCAAGTGTAGATTCATAGACACTTCTGCTGCTGACAATCGCACATTCATCTTGAAGTCTACAAAACTTTTGAGCAATAAACCAGATGAATCACACAATTTTGCTTGCAAAAGCTTGATTGACCATTATATTGCACGGCCTTTTTCAATGGCCACCATTGGTTTCATAGAATTTGTTGCAGAATTCACAATAGAAAAAGGGAAATTAACATGACAAAGAAGACCCCAAATTATAAGATTTATTAAATACAATAAAGAAGTCGATCCCAAAAACCACTATAGAGAGAAACTTCTACTTTATGTTCCATTCTTCATTAATGAAAATATAGTGAAGCAAGGCTACAAAACATGGCTAGATGCTTTTGTCCCCAATGTAAGAATAGTACAACTCAATGAGGTGAAGTATACATATAATGTAAATGAGTTGTGGGGTGATATGGATGATGTTATTAATGATGTCAACACTAAAAAAACAAACAACCAAGAGGTAAACAACATGCAAAATCTGAATTATAGAACCAATGAAGAATACAAGTTGCAGGCAAATTTAGATGCACTCGGACATAATCTCTACACAAGGAAAATATCAAAGCCATTTGATTTTTCTCCACATCCACACTTGCTTAGTAATATAGAATATTACAACATTCATAGAAGGTTGAACCAAGAACAACAAGCCATAGTGAAGGATATATTAATGAAGAAAAAATGTATAGAATCCGTACCATTGTATTTGTTCCTAACAGAAGGTGCAGGAAAAAGAAAAACTTTCACTGCAAAAGCAATATACCAAGGCCTTCTTCGCATATACAACAACTCAATTGGTAGTGACCTAGACAAGATAAAGGGCTTGTTACTTGCATATACAGGAAAAGAAGCTTATAATATAGGAGGCACAACTTTGCACTCTGCACTCCTCATTTCATTTAAAAAATTTTCTTCTATTCCACTTAGTTTAGAAAGATTAGATACATTGGCAAAACAATATCAACAGCTGCGTATTGTCGTCATTGATGAGATTTCACTAGTTGGAGCAAGAATGCTACGTTGTATAGATAAAAGGTTTCGTGAGATCATGCAAGTGCCAACAAAACACTTTGGTGGCTTGGATGTTATTTTTTGTGGTGACTTTTACCAAGCAAAACCTATACACGACTGTCCTTTGTTTTGAACGTTAACAATTGACAACGAGCTAATACCATATGATTTTTGGCAACAAAACATTAAATGTTATAGTTTACAAACAATCATGAGGCAAAATGACCAAACCTTTATCATTATTCTTAATAGAATATGCATAGGGTCTTAATCAAATGATGATATAACATACCTAAATAACAAATGCTTGCGTACCCCACCCACAGACCCAACATTTCCTTTTTTGTTCTACAAAAGAAAGGATTCCAATGCACACAACCAAAAGATCTTATTTGCTCTTCCCAGACAACTGATTACAATCAATGTAGTTGACCAGTATAGTAGCTCTTGTGGAATAGACCATTTACCCAAAAATAGTATGCCTTTGGCCAACCAAATACAATTAAAACAAGACATATTGCTCAAAATCTATGGCGGCAACTATGACATACAAGATGGCCTTGTCAATGGAATAGATGGAAAGTTCAAAGTATACACACTAACCATCGGTATGGACATCATTTGGATAGAATTCAATGATCCTCACTTTGGTAAATCTCAAGCCACAAGATTGACAAACCTTAACCAAACATATGTAGATAATGGATGGGTGTCAATTCTTCGACTAGCTAGACCACTCCCAAAACAAACAACTATGCAAAAGAGCATTATTAGAAAACAATTCCCAATACAACTTGCATGTGCCCATACAATCCATAGAGCACAAGGACTCACTATGCATGGTCTTACATTTGAACCACTTGGGGTGCACCATCATGGATTAACATACACAGCCCTATCTCAAACATCAAGCATTGAGACACTACTCTTTAACAGCAAAGAACTTCAAGGTAAAACCAAAAATCATACAAGAAATGGCACGACTCGCAATAAATGATAATTGGATCCTTCAAAATCCCCTAGCTCCCCATGACCTTACATCCTTTTGTTACAATAGCTACACTAAATACCTGCCATTTCCAAGCCCACATAGAAGACATTCTACATGACAAAGACTTGATGTCATTAGACATTATTTGTCTCCAAGAAACCCACTTAAAAGCACCAACAACTGAAAATCCACTACCAAAGTACAATTGTTTTGCAACTTATCATGTTCATGGCATAATGACTTGTGTTACACAGAAGATACATGCACTCAACAGAAAGGCTTTAACCATTGAAAATGTTGAAGCAATTTTGCTCACAATCCTCCTTAATGGACAAATGATCTTCATTTGTAATATCTATTCCAAACTAGGTTCTACACTTACAAATATTGTAACCATTATCAGTAACGTAATGGCAACTGTATCTAGCCAAAACCTTGTTTGCATTATAGGTGACTTCAATATTGACATCTCAAGAAACTGCAGAGCCATCCAGATGTTTAAAGAGACCATGCAACTACACAATCTACAATTGTTGCACAAACAACCAGACCCTTTGTCTAGCACAATTATTGACCACTTTTGGACAAATAATAACTCGTGTACACCTATGATTCAAAGATTAGAGACATACATGACTGATCATGACATTCTTGTAGCCCATATTTAAAATTTTTAGTAAATAGCATATGCATTTTGTAAAGGGTAATTAGCAATACCACTTTTCCTTCACACCATCCATACTATGCACCTTGCCACAAGTTAACATTAGTATTTTTATGTGTCACATACAATATGTATTCTTCTAGTTTTCTCATTACTATTTTTAGCAAATTGTCTTCACATGTATTTTGTTCTATTCATGTCCATACTTTTCCCATCAACACTATTGAGTTGTTAAACCTTCTTCATGCTCTATCCAACAGCAAATTCATATCTCAAAATTTGACAATTTTTTTTGTAGACCAGCGACAATCATGCTTGCCACTCAAGCAACATCCTCTAGTTCAATATCTTCAAAAGCACACTTTGAAGACAACAAACAGTTAAGTTTCTAGAACATATAAACAACTCCTCCACCTGCCCACATGCACTTAAATATTTCAATACTCTAAAAACTTGCCTCTCTCCATTTCTACATGCGCACTTTTAATTCACTATATTACTAACACTCTATTTCTTTTAAATTGTAGGTAGCTAGATACTATTGACTCCAAAAATGCATTCTCTTCCAGAGTCTATACATCTGGATACCAAACAAGTGGAAGGTATTATTTATGCAAATAGTTGTTGTTCACTACACAATTTGACCTACAAATACACACTACTACGGTGTTATGCAATACTATGACATCATCTGATTAATTTGAATGCTTCCATTTCCTAGATCCCTCCAGAAGAGGACAAGTAGGCAATCTTCTCTAGCACCAGTTTTTTCTCATCAACAACATTCAACAAAAAGGTAAGGCATCTGCACTATAATAAATAAATAGACCCTTATACTTCAATTAAAAATAGTAAAGGTTCCAATGTTTACTTAGCTTTGGTACATGCAAATTTACATCACCATTACTACTACATTTATGACACTGACATGTTCTCCTGTAATCTTTCCCTAGGCACTCCATAGACATGGTCTCCACCAAGAAGGATAGTACTAGCGCACAACATCTATGAAAATGGTAGTTTTTATAAATCCACCTAATAAGAAAACTGAGAATAATGTCATACCTTATTTGTTTCATGGCCTTCACAAAGAAAAAAAGATTGATAGTAACTATGAATAACTTGATTCTAACTACTTCATGCTTTGTCCAACAGCAAATTTATATCTCAAAATTTGACAATTTGTTTTGCAGACCAGCGACAATCATGCTTGCCACTCAAGCAACATCCTCTGGTTCGGTATCTTCAAAAGCACACTTTGAAGACAACAAACAGTTAAGTTTCCAGAACATATAAACAACTCCTCCACCTGCCCACATGCACTTAAATATTTCAATACTCTAAAAACTTGCCTCTCTCCATTTCTACATGCGCACTTTTGATTCACTATATTACTAACACTCTTTTTCTTTTAAATTGTAGGCAGCTAGATACTATTGACTCCAAAAATGCATTCTCTTCCAAAGTCAATACATCTGGATACCAAAAAAGTGGAAGGTATTAAATGCAACTAGTTGTTGTTCACGACACAATTTGACCTACAACTACACACTACTACGGTGTTATGAAATACTATGACATCTTATAATTAATATGAATGCTTCCATTTCCTAGATCCCTCCAGAAGAGGACAACAAGTAGGCAATCTTCTCTAGCACTAGCTATTTCTCGTCAACAACATTCAACAAAAAGGTAAGGCAACTGCACTATGATAAATAAATAGGCCCTTATACTTCAATTAAAAATAGTAAAGGTTCCAATGTTTACTTAGCTTTGATACACACAAATTTACATCACCATTACTACTACATTTATGACACTGACATTTTCTCCTATAATCTTTCCCTAGACACCCCACAGACAAGGCCTCCACCAAGAAGGATAGTACTAGTGCACAACATCTATGAAAATGGTAGTTTGTAGCAATCCCGCTAATAAGAAAACCAAGACTAATGTCATACCTTATTAGTTTCATGGCCTTCACAAAGCAAAAAAACTGACATTAACTATGAATAACTTGATTCTATAGGTGCCCCAGCAATATAGTATACAGTGAAGAAGCAACTTCTTCTCAACACATGACAAAACAATAAATCATATGTTTACTTCATTGTAAATTCAAACTTATGCCAACTTTTGCTTTATTACTTGAATTGAAATGTTTTCTTTGCTTTTTTGTAGACAAATGAATAGCACTGAGCAAAGGCAGAAAACTTATGCTAGCCTAAAGACAGTAAGAAGCCAAACAAAACAAAGGTATGCTCATGCACTAGAACATATAGCCCAATGGTAAACCATCACAATTATGCTAAGAAAATTGAGTCACATTGTATACTTCATATGCTCTCTTACTCACAGTTCTCTTCCCATTTGTTATACCTCTGCATCCTCAATTCTACTGTAATAGCTCTCTCTGCCCATATTTCTCAGCAGGTCCAAAAATATGAATACCGACAGCCAAAAAAGTGAAAACTGACAAGAACGTGTGCTAAATGGTAAGACAATTCAATTATGCAGACTAATTTAGCCTTGTACCATAATCAATTAACTTTATTGCTTACACTTTTCTACTTTCCTTGTCATAGCCACCTAGACAGCAAGAGCCCAGGCATCACACCTCTTCAACTAGATACACAAAACAGCCAAACAAAACAAAGGTATTGCTTTGAATCACCTCATCTGCTACAATAGTTTCCACTTCCAATGACTACTAACCACCACATAGAGCTAGCCAATAAATCTGATCTCAAATTTATGGATAACTACTAGAACTTTTTATGATTAGTTGTCAAGGTCAATTTCCAGTTTCTATTTTTAGCACTACCTTGTGGGGGACCATGTCTGGTTTATCTTAATCAATCTTTATTTGAAGAGATAGTAATATGTTAAATACATGTTTGGGACTATGAGTTGCTAAATAATAGGATTTGCCCGCCATTTTCAAGTACTAATGTCATGGAACATTGTTCTATTGATTGACATATGTTTTGATTGTCATGCATTGTCTAGTTTGCGTCAATTTTCCAATATCATCTCTTCATGATTCATAGAGTGAGGATCTATAAAAATTGCTCATCCAATGTTGTTGCCACATTTGCACTTGACAAAATAAAAAGTGATTTCCTACTCAACTCTCATTGGGATTTGTTTTGTTTTCATCTTTCTTTGAATATGTTAATACAGTATTTTGTATTAGATTTTGATAAGTACAGCCAAGATTTGAGATAAAACTACCTGCTACTGCATTTTCTAGGGAGTTTCCCCTTATTTTGTATGCTTGGTTAAGATTTTTTCATCTAAAATAGGTGGGGACATCACACCTCATCATGTGATGTGTATGATGTTAGAAAGATGAATGTTAGCGCTACAGAATAGATAAATATGGTGTCAATTTATGATACTGTGATGACAATATATTTGAACTAACTTGTTAGTTCCTACTTTGATAGTGAATTGCTTTCCTGAACACATGATTACTTATATTGTGCTTGCAGCCTCACTTCATCTCCATAGACCGCAAGTACAATTTTGGATCTTTGCAGACACCGTAGTGGACTAGCATTTGATGGTGAAATATTGGTTGTTTACGGACCAGGGACAAACAAAAACTCCAATACACAAAATAAAATAGAGATTGTCCATGTCGACCTTGTGGTTTCTAATGGACAAATGACAATAATAATGAACATCAGTAATGCCTTGATAGATAATTTATTTCCATGCATCTTAGTTGGTTCTAGCATACAAATCACAGAGTTCATTGTAAAAACTAAATCACCATATGAAAGAGGTGATGCAGATTGTTGCATTGCTTTAACAGCCGACAGTACGATGGACATTGTCAAACCAGTTTGCAAGCACCACAAATTGGCACCTGACAAGACCATTTCTCAACTAATAGACGTTGATTGCTATTATTCAGTTGGCTCCTTTGGAGCTATTTCTACAAACTATCACATCAACAGAGGGTGGCTTGAACTACATGTGAAAGATGGAGATTTGCAGCAAAACATGGTGACGGTACATTTCTTCCCATATGTAAAATAACTTACACATCAAGCTCTACCATTATGTACTAACTACTAGTAACATTATGATTACGCACTAACCACTCCTTTTGCAGCTCTTTGTGGCAAACACCTACACAAATTTGTGGGCAGCTCTACAACAATGGACATGCCTCTAATACTCTTCAAAAATTTCGTCCACACTGACCCAAGAGGCTCATATTCCATTTGGCCATCTCAGTCTTCCTTTGTACAAAAGCTTAATGATGAATGTAAAAAAGCACAATTGCAAACATTAGTAAGATGCAACACCCAAGCTAGCACACAATGCTTTCTTTTGTATTGTCAATTGCATCCACATATTTGGCCCATTTAAACAATGCATTCTAACATCATTTGCTTTCTAGGTACTTGGCACACTAAAGGAAAAAAATCCACATTTGGCACCTTATGAAATATGTTGTAGCACATGCCACCGGTCACTGACATTTGACACCACTGCTACTATCGACTCTATGGACTGCCCACATTGCAAAAAACTTGCCCAACCTACATGCCATCACAGTCTATTATGCACCCTACAGAGACAGGAAGGTAACATTGACTGCACTTTACAAGGTGATCTCCTCAAGCAACACTTCCCATAGATTGCAGCCATTCCACATGACCAGTACAACAAAAACATATCACCAATGGTATATACGTTGTGCATATTGCAACTCTATGCTACATTCATATTGACTGTGAACAACACCATTGTAAAAATTGTTAAGCAGTGAGCCTTTGGCACTGCGCAATCTTCAATTTTGTAAAAAATGTTAAGCAGTTAGCCTTTTGCACTGTGTAGTGAGCCTTTTGTACTACGCAATCTTCAATTTTGTAAAAACGTTAAGCAGTCAGCCTTTCACACTGCGCAATCTTCAATTTTGCATTTTGCATGACATTTCAACCCCCATAGCATTGAAACTTAATTTTTGCAAAGTTCTTCAACGAAGCAACTCCTACTGATATTAAGTAATTTGTTTCCTCTCTTTCTATGCTTTTTATGATAACCCTTAAGTTGTTGATCTTTGAACATCAAGGGACCTACGATGTTGTTTTGACTTTAAGCATTGACTAATGTAAATTCATTGACTATAATGTCTGTTTATCACTCCTTGTTGCTTTTTTAAAATGCCTAGCAATATGACCCGATTGTGACTGCATATGTTAGGGGAACAAAAGCTTTATTCTATTAAGAATTTTTTATTAGTAGGGAGTTTAACATTAGAATAGATTTATTCCAAAAAATTTAAACATTTCAACATGATTTTACATTTCAAAATCGTTTTGTTACATTGTTTGTCAAATTATGTCTAATGCTATCAACAGTCTCAATTAGTCAGGAAATCCAATTCGAGGGATACATCAAATTAGTATTGTTCAGAAAATTAACACAAATTTTGTCATGATTAATGCATACAATAGAGCATTACATCTAATGGATCTTTTTGTCAAACCTAGATTTCTCCTTGTTGCACAAACCCGGGTGATATTTTTTATGTATGTTTACTTCATTACCATGTATCACTATTTCAGCTATTGGTAAACCTCAATCTGTAATCTCCAAGGAAGCTCTACATGACTTGAAATCCTAAGAGAATGGTATAGAGTAGGTCTCCAGTGCTGAGTTCTCATTGGCATATCTGAGGAATCAACATCAAATCATAATTTGATAAACAATCTAAAAATAATGAATTACATATTAATCTACTCAAGTTCTACCATTTCAACCCATGTCTTTTGAAGATGTCAAGTAATTTGTGTTTGATTACATAAGGAAAGAAGGGCCATGATCCCAAAGCACAAAAACCAGTAGAGCCTAGGCCATTACAGCTCAAAACGAATAGAGACTAGGCCATTGCAGTATGAAAATGAATAGAGACTAGGCCATTGCAGCCTAGACAAAATCCAACTTAAATAGCCAGAAAAAAGCACACAGGCCTAACTTTATAACCATAAAAATTATATCCATAGTTTAAAAACACTCTTTTTGTTTTTCCCAAAATGAGAATTGATAGGAAAAATAGTTCTAGATAATTGAGATTGTTTTGTGAACTTCTGAGAGTGGGGATTGAGCCAAACCAATTTACTTTTTTGTGCATTCTCAAGGCATGTGCGAGTTTGGTATTTCTAGAATTTGGTGAACAGCTTCTTGCTTGCATTTTTTAGGTTGGATTTGAGTCGGATGTTTTTGTGGGAAGTGCCCTTGTTGATATGTTAGCTAAATGTGGGAGTGTAGGGGATGCGGGCAAAGCATTTGACAAATTAGCTAAGCCAGATATGGTTTCCTGGTCTACTATTATCACAAGGTATGCTATGAATGGGTATGCCGATGAAGCCATGGAGCATTACTGGAAAATGCTTGCGGCAGGCAATAAGCCAAACCAGTTTACCTTCTCTAGCATGCTTAAGGCATGTGTTGTCTTTCTTTCTCTTGGAGTAGGTAGGCAAGTCCATGCCCAAATCATTAGAAGTAATTACCAATCAAATTTCTATGTGGTAGCTGCCCTTGTTGATTTGTATGTCAACATGATTTTACATTTCAAAATTGTTTTGTTACATTGTTTGTCAAATTATGTCTTATGCTATCAACACTCTCAATTAGTTAGGAAATCCAATTCCAAGAGAAGCCAAGGCAACTGTAGTCCAAAAATTCACAGCTGATGATAGTGGGCTTTTTACCCCTCATGCAGATGAGAGGTGTGCCCTTTGTATTAGGTTTTGTGCATGAGTTTCATTTTGGATTGTTCCCCTCCATCTATGTATTTTGTGTATTTACCGATTCCTCTTGCTTTCATAATTAAGTAGCTTCTCATTGTTGCAGAATGTTCATTTTGTTCCTCCTTTTTATATATAGACACTTTCATTTTGGTCCTCATTTTGGTTCATTTTGGTCCTCCTCTAGTTTGAGCGTCATTGACAATTGTACAAATTGTTTCTCATAAACAAATCCATTTGAATTACTAGTGGAGTGGAAGTAATATTTGCAAGTCTCAAAAGAAGTGCAAAAGTTGTCCAAACAATTGATCATTTATGGTCAGATCTCTGGAATATGTGCAACTTTGGAAAACCATGGAAAAGGGGTTGTCTCCTCATGAAACATAGTCCCAAGTAATCTCAATAGAAACACCAGAAACCTAACTATGGCTCTACTAGCTTCCCCACCCATCCCTGTGATGTATTTGGAAACAACCAATTCCCAGAATTTTTCTGAAGCCCTCAACTGGTCAATAAATGCCTCATCTACTATCAACAATGGGCATCATTGATAATAGTTGGCTAACAGTGCCTATGGCAGTATGCATGAATGATCACAGAGGATTGAACAATTAGAAGGGAAGAAGCAACCACTAAGGAGCTCTTATGTTCTCACTTGCAATGCACCCAAACTAAATTAAGCACAACTATTCTTCACTTTACAAGCTCTCACTCATTGTATAGATCTATATGATCGATATGCATGCACACTGTTGTTTACTTCTACTATAATAAGGGTTCCTTTCCCTTTTTGGAAGATTTTGAATTTCAGTATATGCTATTTTATTTTGGTGTGCTTCATCTTTTGAAGACTCTTTCTTAGTAATGCTTTTTCCAGTCTCTAATAATACTCTCTGATTTGATGATTGTTCGTTGTTGTTTAATTGGTGAATAAGACTTATTCTACTATGTTATGATGATTGTTGGTTGTTGTTTAATTGGTGAACAATACTTATTCTACTACATTATGAAATGAATTATGTGAGTTCTTTTGTTTTATATCTTTCTGTATTAAAACATTTAAGCTTGAGCACCTAAGAAAGAATCAAATTCATTTTCAACATATACAAGATCATTTAGGCATTCATCCACAAAGGATATATAATGTCATTTGTGTCTGTGTGTGTGTTTCTTTAGAAAAGTGGAGTATAGGAGGATGTCAAATTCAAATTATTAAACATATGTTTGGAATAAGAAGAAATCTCAAATAGCAGTTGCATACACACACAACTATCTTTCATCTACCATCATATATACACAACCTATTCCATGATATAGGCATAGCCCTTTTCTCAATGATCAGTGAACATATCAGACTTCTTTGTGGAACAAATTTCCTTCATAAACTCAATCATTTTCATTTGGACATCTTATTCATAGAATTTCTCATTTCTTTTCTACAGTATTGATGTAACCAAATATATATTTATCGGATATCCATTGGATCAAATCAATGCAATTCTTTACATATTATTGATTCACTAAAATCAAAGTATAAATGCATAGCTCCATAATCTTAAGAATTAACCTAGAGAAACATTGCAAGTGATAGTAGAGTGGTTAAAATTGGATAGTTGTATACATAGTCCCAATAAGGGACATTACATATTAGTATGCTATTATGGTCTTTATTCATGTTCCTACACGTAAAAGAAACACTCAGACAATCTCTATGGACTTCATTCTTTGAGCCTAAGTAGAACTATAATAAAAACCTCTACTATGGACCTCTCTCTACTCTAGCAGTTAATACTGCAACTTCATTTATTTATCTAGCCAGATAATAGAAGAAAGCCCTGATTTCACAGAGCTCTAGGAATACAACATCTGGTTTCAAGAAGCTAACAATGGCTTTAACATCTTTGTAAGATTGTCAAGAGACAAGAACAAGGAGGACTGTAAACACACAACAAATAATCAAGTGCAACTTCTGACTATTCTTTTAACACTTTTCTTCGTACGTAATTTTCTATAATGCAGCCCTACCAGCATTTGGCAGGAACTACGCTACAATTGTAGCTCTTGTTTATATAGGCTTTGGTGAATTATTATAAATTAATAAACGTGGAATCGGTTGTTTGGGTGTCTAAAAGAAAATTGATACCAAGAAGGCCGCATACTATTAGGAATCCCATCAAATACCAGTGTGGTAACGATTATTACTTCAAATAAATATTACATATCGAGCCTTGGTTGTAATAATTATATGCATGATTTGACAGGAGTTGAAAGATCGATTAGCATTGATGTTGCACTCTATTTTATTGGGTGATTAGATATTGGAGTAATATTTGGTGTGGGGCCCAATCTTTAATATGGGAAGATTATTCTCAAAGTGAAGCTTTCATGTTAATGTTTCAAATTTGCTAATAAACTCTTGTGGACATCCAAAAACATTAGCATTTGCTGCTTAAAATATTTCCATCATGGGCTCTTTATATTGTGTGTCTAAGAGATGTTTAAAAGATCACTATGAATAACATTTGGGCACATAACTCCACTTCATTGTTCCATGTGTGATTCCTCATTTGCTTCTGCCATGAGGTTTCTACAGAGTGTTTGGGTTTTACTGAGTTGGAAAAATTAAAGAATCGACATAAAAAAAAGAGTGCCACCACATCAATGTGAAGGAGTTTCTATGCATTAATACAAGACACATCAATAGAACTCGGATAGTAGGGGTAACAGGAGGTGTGTTGGGTAGCTCTATTGTTTTTGTAGAGGTTATTGAACAATTTTGACAAATCCACAGAAGCAACCTTGGATGAGAAGGTCAAGAGATTGATATTAGTACTTGGAGCTTTAGAAGGAGCTACTATAGAATCTTCTTTATTTAATTTCCAAGGATATTGATCATAGTGGTTCAGAGTGAGTAGACCATTGAGAGATGGTTTCTCTGGTACTCATTTAGAGTAAATTATCACTAAATAATTGACAACCGATATTCTCTTCAAACCTTCTGCCAAAGAGAATTTTGTGCATTTTTTAGACAAGATTGGAGTTATTGAACGAAGCCCTTACTGAGAGGGAGTCTCAGCATCAATGATTTCCTGAGATTTACTTTAATGCATCCTTCTTTGTGAAAGATAAGTTTGAGGTGAAAGCCCTTGTTCCACCCTCTGGGAATATCTATGATGGATCCACCCTCTAATATGGTTCATGGTGGATGCCATGTGTGTGACTCCATGACTTCATTAGTTTATGGACCCCTATGAACATCATTGAAAGGTGACGATCTTTCAATGATGAACACTTGTACTACTGGTGGTTAAAGTAAGGTGATGACTTTACAATAGTTAACCCTAATATCATGATAGATATCATATGGTTGATATTCATGGACATGTCATGATAGTTCATATCTCTTACGTAATATTAACTGAGTGGTGTGTAACATCAATGAGTTGTATTAATGAGATGTTTCATGGTGGATATTATGTGATGTAATATCTGTGGATATGCCATGAGCGGATATCATTTTTTGTAGGCATCATATGGCTTGATACTAGTGCACATACTAGAAAAGATATGAGTATGATTAATATCATGTGACTTGATATTCGTGGACATTCCATACTCTTGATTTCACCGTGAGGTAACATCAATTATGGTGGATGTCATTTGATATCCATGGATATGCCATAATTTCTTATATCACATTGAGGTGATATTCTTCTCCCACAATACATGAGCTTTTTGTGTTCTCATCAAGATAGTAATCATCCTCCCTAGCTAAGAGGGAGTGTTAATGATTTGTAGCTTTGGTCGGACTATTCCAATCGATGAAATCAAATGCATAAGTGGCCTACCAGCCTTAAGAATTTGATCTCTATCATTTTTAGTATACTTCTCTAATTAATTGTTCTTGATACTAATCATGTTGTGTATTAATATTGAGTATCACCATTATATATTTTACTATATATCAATAATGAGTATCGATATCATACCATGTTGTCGATAATGAGTATCAACCATAATATGATATTGATACTAAGTATCAACACATTAATCATACTATTGATATTGAGTATCGACATATTAAACATGTTGTTAACATTAATATTATGTATATCATCATCAAAATAATAACCATGTTGTTAATATTACACATGCCATTAGTCAATATCAAGTATCGACTTGATGTATTAAACCTTGTTGTAATATCAATGTTCGATGATGCATTGTTATCGACATTGCACTACTGTCAATGTTGCATTGGTAATAACATGAATTGAAAATGAGTATCGGTCAAACATTTAACATATGATTAATTAAGAGATGATTAAGGGACATGTCTCATGTAGAGACATGTCTCTCAT
>MU224005.1:1592509-1611419 GCA_018584345.1 Thuja plicata
AAGAACATATAACATAGTTTGTAATCATCTCTTCAAGTATATCAGTGGTATTTTGTTCAACATATCATATCGAATCTACATATACATCTAGAGAGTAGTGATTAAATTTAAAGTTCCTATATCCTATAAATTTGATCAAAACTTAATAGTATTTATGTACAGTTTGGGTGGTAGTTAGGGGCAGTGAAAGTAATAACAATGAAGAATATTTGTTCTAAGCGAGACTTTAATTTGTTCATTTTTTCAGCAGCTTGCATTCATTTCCTGAACCGCCTCTTCTAGTTGATCCCAAAGAAATGAGCATGTTGAAGATAACTTCATTCAGGCATGATTCTAGTTGCATTTTGTGACATGAGAGTGTTTAACAGTTACTTGTTTCAAACATTGATAGGTAGAAAGTTGGTGTATTATCAAAACTGTTGAGCTTCTGTACCCAAGCTTTCTTGTAGGGGAAGTGTATCGGCTAATTAACCAAAAATGAAACAAGCATCAACTAAATGTCATAGTTCAGAGTAAAATAATACTAGCACTTGCACCAAAAGGAGGTGCAATGGTTACACTAATAGTAAAATATACATTTAATAATATATTGGAGGGTACAAATCAACAAATGTAAGAACTAATTTTAATAGTGATAATAATTTATAGTATTTCACAATGAATGTAAATCAATAGTTGAGATCCTCCTCATAAGCCCCTTTATGAAATAGATTACAGTGAATAGATTTGATCTTTTATTGTTGATGTTCACCTTTTGAAGATGGTATTGGCATGAATTAGAGATGATTTCTACAAAACAAAAATTAGAGAGAGAATAATTCAAGTAAAGTAAATATATACAATTGACATTATGTAAATATAGTTATTCTTTGTTGTTGATGCTGACTTGTTGTAGATAAGTTTTTCATGCATCAAAGTGGATTTCTGCAAAATAAAAATTTAGAAAAAGTGAGATTCATGTATTGTGAAAAGTTGAAGTAAGTGTAAAAGGATTGGATTGGGAATTATGCACCTTTAATTTCTACAATGACAGTAGTTGTAGTCAAACTTCCTCTCTTTGTTTGTATAAATGTGTATGGATTGTAATGCATTTTAGAGTACCGCTCAAAGGATAATGTTGGATGAATGCAAAGGTCATTTAATGATTTTAGCCTAGATATAGTTGTAAATGTTAGTCCTTTTCTTTCTATTTTACCAATATTGATTTCTTATTTTTGTAGTGTTAGACCTTGTGATGTGTATATAGTGATTGTTTGTGCTATTGTAAGTGGTATTTGTCTAGGTTTCCCTAGAAACAGGGGTGTTATAAGTATAATTTTTGAGTCATTTTGGTTCCATGATGGCCTAGTGTAATTATTAATGCTTGCTACAATGTACAATGGAACACCGAGTGGTTTAGAGCCAAGACTATAAACAATATCGATGACTTCACCAAGAGATCCCTTTACAAGTCATTATTGTGTCCATATGTTTCTTATTTGCATGATTATTTGGCCCTTGCATAGTAGCAGATGTTCATCATTAGCTTCAATATTAGGTTTTCTTGTAGTATTTGTTGCAGTACTTATTGCAATTACATGATTTAGTAGTTTTAACATTCTTTTATTGTGTAATGTTACTAAATTGTTTGCAGGAAACAAGTGCATTGAGTTGTCAGACTTGTCTTTTTTTTTGTTGTAAGTTGCTTGTTTGTGCAAGTCATTAACATCTCCCAATCTTCTTGTGTTGATTCTACATTACGTGTGTTTTGTAACACTTGACAAAATTGGGATTGAGATGGAGTTTTGCCTTATAGATGAAACATTGTTTGTAGTGTAACAAGTGTTGTAAATTGGTCCCATAATGTTTTTGCAATTGACAATGATGTGTAGATTGGTTTTTCCACGGCTAGAGGTAGTTGTGTGAGGTCAGCTATTAAAATTTTAGATACTCCACTGAATGACACATGTTACTAGTGAGAAAATGCTTCACATGGTCTAATTTAATATCTATATTTAGTAGTATCTTTGGCTCTATGAAGCTCATCTCATCAATGAGAACGTATCTTATGTGTTTCATGTCTTCTTGGAATGTTGTTAGTGCTTGTTCGTGTAATGATTGTATTTCTTTGATTGGAATCCTAAAAGTTGAATACATAGTTGATGTGTGTATGTTAAATGCGGAAATTCAAGTAGGATCTAGTACAAGTATTTTTCTCTTATTTCTTGGGGTCTTATTCTATAGTGCATTTCTTATGCAAACAATAAGGTAGAATTTCCAAGTTATTGAACTATTCCTCAAATGATCATGTGCAATATTTTATTTGAGGAATTGTCTTTTTTTGGTTTTCAATTATTGTAAGTGTTAACTTTTATTTTGATGATAGACTATAATTTGGGAGATAGAAGTGTTGGAAATGAGTTGAGTAACTAAGAGGGGAGGGGTGAATCAGTTACCACAAAAAAAAATCCAAGTCCCTTAGATGTCTTAATCAAACTTATATCACTGTTACTCGGTCAACAAATATATTTTGTTGTTACTCGGTTAACAAAGTAAACTTGAGATATTAACTGCGATTATCCTTTAGTGATTAAGTGTAGAAACATGAAGCATAAATAAAATAAAATGTACACAGATGACACCAAGATTTAACGTGGAAACCCAATTTGGGAAAACTGCCAATTGCAACTAGTTACTATTTTTTACTCTTCTGAAGTGAGCCCTGTTAGGAGCCAACCCTGTTAAAGGTTACAAAACACACTGTTAGGTCTAACTCTGTTAGAGGATTTTATCACCCTGTAAGGAGTGGCCTTGTTAGAGGTCTTCAAACATTTCAATGTAGAAATGTCACCTTATGAGAGGATTTATGAAAGACAATTAAGTCTACTATGTAAAGAGATTTGGATCACTGCTACAATTGTTAGAGAGTAACAATGGATTGACATGTTTGACAAAGCAACTGTCTTTGATGATTCAGATCTCTGTTCTAGTTTTAAACTAGATCCTCACTGATCAAATATTCTATTACAGCTCTATATGTTCTTGTTAATGTCAATTTTGTACCACTACATAACATATAGGAAATGAATACTTGATATAGGATATCAAACACTCAACCCTCTCTTGAAAAGTAAATACTCATGAAGAACATGAGAAAACCATAAGGTTCCTTACACTCGTGGATACTAACTCAGTTATATTAATGTGATTTTTTGGTTAATCACATAGGTGGGCTTACGTTATTTACTCAAGGATGCCAAATTCTCGCTATGATGATGATGGGATCTAGATTTGCAATGTATACTCAATTGACTTTCTCTTTAATTTATATCACTTCCAACTTTGCTCATCAAACTCCAACTACTAAACTACTCGCTTTTTTACTACTACCCCTATGCGATGGAAAGATTTGCGAATGGACGGGGATCAAATCTAGTGAAAGGTTGCCAGTGGTGTTACCTCCATAGATGCAATGGTTCAAGGGGAATTTAGACTAGATTACCACACAAGGCTTCCTAACAAGCCACTAGGATTCTAGTGGCCTAGTATATAGATCCCTATCAAACATTCACCAACATCACCATGCAACTATCCATCTACTTCTATTCTTACTTAACCACTTTCTTGAAATGAAATCTACCTTAAAAACTCAATGAAATCTAATTTTAACAATTGGAAGTAGAAACCATGCAATAACACCAAGTGTTCTTAATCACCATGCAAGACACAACAATGATAAGAGAAGCAATTTTTGGTATTATATAAGCAACAATTTTCTTCAACTCTTTACAAATAAGAGTACATGGCCATATATAGAGGCTCAAAATTAAAACCAACAGTAGAGATTAAGAGGCAAAACCAATGATCTAGATTGCATCCTAGAAACCTTAATTAGGGTTGCCACCCCATCGGCCAATGAGAAGACACCACCTCATCAATGGACCAATGAAAAAAAAAAAGGAAAAGTGGCAACCAATGAGAAGGCACCAAAATGGTAGCCAACAAGAATGAGACACCTATCCTACCCAAGAAGAAAGAATAAATTTCCACTTGGGCTTACATTAAATGATCTTCTAATACAATTCTACCCTTTTATTTCATCCTCTTACCCAAGGCAATGAACTTGACTAACATGTTGTTGACTTCCTCCATGGGAGGGCAAGGTATATGCATCATTCTGAGCTCAGCTATGTTCATCATATTCTTTGCCACTTGCACTATCTTCTCACTCTCCTTCTCATAATCTTTTGCAAACTCGATAAGGGCCTTGAGAGAGGAAAGGATGTCTAGGCACTTCTTCCCGATGGCAACCTTCCCTAACTCATCCAATCTCGATCCAAACTCTGTCTCACTAATGTTCTCTTCTTTGATTTCCTCAAAATCAAGTGCAACCCTCGCATCGCTCAGCATGTTTAAAATGAAAGTGTCGATGCTTGGACTGTGTCGTGTAATCTCATCTCGTATCTCTTCAAGTGTTCTCAACCTGACAGTCAAGCCAACATACCAAGACTCAACAATACTCTTTCCTCCCTCATTCGCCACTTTGGACTTTACCAATAATTTCTCTGATAGCCCTATAGTTTCCTATAGCCTAGGAATAGCTAAGTCTCGACTTGGAAGGAAAACCTTCCACTCCTCCTCAAATGTTATGAATTTGTCTCTAAGAGACACAAATGACCTGAATGTCGAGATAAAGGTCGGCAACAACTTTCGCCCATCTTATATTGTATCACTGATCCACGCTTTGGTTTCTTTCACTTGAGCTAATATCTCCTCTACATTGCTCCCACTATCTTGTGGAAGGACTGCCTGAGACAACTGTTGGATGGGCTGACATATTCCTTGATAGAAATCTCTCCAATACCTATTTTTAGCCTCTAACTTCACAATCTTTTCATTTACCTTCCTCAAACTTTCTCTAATTGAAGCCATGCCTTCCTGAATCTCCTCACACTCCATGTCATCTGTGATTCTCCCCATATCATGCTCTACTATCTCATATCCTTGGGGTACAATCTCACTAACTGCCTTGCTAACCTTTGGTATAGTAATTTGAACCTTCCAGTGACCATCATCATCACTCCTGATTACCTTTGCCAGTGGTCCTGCCATTTTTTTTGTCTCATATCATCTCCCTTTTCCACTAACCCCTGAATATCCTCAACCGTTTGAATGGCCACAACCTCGCCCCTTGGCATAAGTGACTGTCTCAACCATAGTGGTGTAGTGTATCTCCCCAAACCTGGATTTGGTTTGACTAGCAGAGCGTCACCAACATCCTTAGGCACTTGGTCTCCTTCCTCAACTGATAGAGCCTCGATATCGATTAGCTTATCTCCTTCACCACTGATTGTCACATCATCCTTAAACTAGTTCTTTGAGAGGGGAGAGTACCCCGTACTGTTACTATAACCACTTGATTCCAAATCAGAGCTCACCTCTACCGCTACCCTTTACTCACTTGTATTAACTTCCTGGCTTCTAGCCTCAACTATTCTCTCTATTGATGGCACTATACTTTGTTTCTTTGCTAGAGGCTCATGGTTTTCTTTGTCTTTCTCAACTTCCAAACTCCTCTTCTTGCTTTTAATTGTTTGTTGTTGTTGGCTACTACCCTCACCTTGTTGTCCGACTGACTCTGTTGGACTCTCCTCCTCTGGCCTCATCTTCTCATAGGTAAGGTGCACCTTCTGACCTTGTAATTTCCTTAACTTCTTGTTTTACCACCACTCAGTGTGTAGATCAACCATTCTTGTAACTACTTCTAAGGAAGGGTCCTGATGATCTCTCCACTCCACTGGCCTCAACTTTGTTCCCTCTATTGTACTGTATTCTTCCCTTAGCACATCTTCATCATCTTCCAGCTGATCTAGAATGTCAAGGCCTCTCCACCTGATGGCCCTCATCATGCCCACTGATAACCTTAAGAAAGCAAGCTTTCTCACATGGAAGTCAGCCTGCGCATTGACACAAAAATCCTATATAGTAGGGATATGCTTGAATGGGTTCCCATGAGATGCCTTGATCAGACCATTAGGATCGAATCCTTTCCTTTCCCTATACCATCCTAGATGATATTGTTCTAGCTCTTTTCCCATAGCTGAAAAGGTGACAGGATTGGGGAAACTATCATTGCCTATCATGAGTGAGAAGGTAACCCTTGGCTCACCTTTGACCTTCATCATCTAGTCATACTTCTCAAGTTTCCTAGCCAACTCCATCAAAACTATCCTATTGGGTGGGTACCTTGGAAGCCTCTTGGGATAAGTCATGCACACTGCCACTCTAATCTATGTGAATTATGAAAATTGGATGAACCAATTCCCATACTTCTTGACTTTTGCCTCTACTTCCGGCTAGAGCCTCCTGACGGGTGTCCCTTGCAGTACCCTTACTATCTTCATGGAAAACACATCATAAAACATCTTGTAGTCCTTGGTGTTGTGCAAATGAAGTTGTGGATGGAACTCATGCACCAAGCATTGTCCGGGCCCATTTCCAATCACTCCTAAAGCCTTAAGTCCAAGATGTTCATACAGCCTTGCAATCAAATAGAAAAGGTAGGACCCCATGTAGAATTGTTTCTGATTTTGCACTGTCCTAAGTTGTAATTCTAAATTCTCACTAATGATCCTAGCCCAATCAAACTTCCTTTTCCCATTCTCAATTCCTTCAATAAAATAGTACATCCAAGGATCAAACTGCATACCTTGAGTGGAGCCCATGATTTGGTTGAGAAGCACAATAAGGTCACCATACTTGGATTTGAAATCTGACCTGGTGAGCCATGATGACTTGGTGACTCCCCTCTTGCCTTCATGCAACCAATTTTGCCTTAGTAGAGCGAGGTAGGAATCTTGATTATCTTGAAAGAGTTTGGCAGCCTGATCCATCAACACCACTATCATGCCCTTGTGCTGGGGTATATTGAATACTTCCTCTACTACTGCCCCACTGATGTTAGCCAACACCCTCTTTCCCTCATCAAATATGATGGACTTAGTCACAATATCTAGCCGAGATGCACACTCCATCACCAATTCTAGACAAGGCAATGTAGGAGGGAAGGCTGCAGCTTGCACAATTCCACACTTGCTGATCTTCTTCGCCATGGAGGAGTGGCCTTCTTTCATTCTATCTTTCAATTGTTTCATGTTCAATGTGCCGATGTTGGTGTCACCCACTCGCTTCAATTTTGAGAAGAAGGGGGTTTTAGGCATCATGTCTTCCTTGTCTTTCTTGGTATGCATTCCCCTTGGGTTCTTGCTTGCACTAGCATCTGCCATCCTAACCCTTATTTATGCCTCTTCTTTCTACACTGAGATGGGACTACACTTATCTCTGCCCCTCCAATCCTAGGGATGGAACTACCACTTATCTCTGCCTCTTCGATTCCTATCACACTACACTTATCTCTACCTCTTTGCCTAGGGATGGAACTACCACTTATTTCTCCCTCTTCGAAAACTTATGAGATGGACTACACTTATATCTTCCAACTTCATTCCTAGGGGTGGGACTACCACTTATATCTCCTTTCTCCAAATCCTAGATGAAAACTACACTTATATCTCCCAACTTCAAGCCCTAGATGAGATGATGAAGTGGTGGATGAAAATGCAAGCAAGAAATGGGAAAAGAACCAAGTAAGAACAAGGGAGAATTATGCCTTATTAACCAGCCTTCACTCCAAATTGAAGATCCCCCTCTACTAATGAACAATGCAAAAGACAATATTCAAGAAAAATCTGCAGTCCTTACCCAAAAATTCGCAGCACCAAGAACAAATATGTGGCTCTCCTTGACAAATCTGGAAATTTTCTATGATTTTAGCAGCCCTTTCTGACAATTTTGCAACTCTTCCAAAAACAAATCTGGAAATTTCTATGTTTTTGGCAACCTCTAGACAAATCTGGAAATTTCTAATGTTTTTGGCAGCCTCCTTGACAAATCTAGAAATTTCTATGTTTTTGGCAGCCTCCTTAACAAATCTGTAAATTTCTATGTTTTTGGCAGCCTCTAGACAAATCTGAAGTTCTATGTTTTTGGCACCCTCTAGACAAATCTAGAAATTTTTTATGTTTTTGGCAGCCTCCTTGACAAATCTAGAATTTTTTGATGTTCTTTGCTGCTACAAAATAGCAGCCTCTGCCTTAATTTTAGAGCTAGGGCACAATTT
This sequence comes from Thuja plicata, assembly GCA_018584345.1. Taxonomy (NCBI): domain Eukaryota; kingdom Viridiplantae; phylum Streptophyta; class Pinopsida; order Cupressales; family Cupressaceae; genus Thuja; species Thuja plicata. Next base: position 1,600,668 of record MU224005.1, read on the forward strand.
GCAGCCCTCAAATTCGCTGCTCCTCTGCTCTGATTTTTTTGCTCCTCAATTTCGCTACCAAGAGAAAGGGGGAATGATGATATGATGAAATGAGGTGTGGGAGAGCCTCTTTAAATACCAAATTTTGCCTCCAAAAAAGCAGGGCCGACTTTCTAGGAGGGAAAAAAATGAAATTAAAAATTGCCAAAACAAACATGAATTAAATGAAATAAATTGCACAGCCCTAGGGGATTTAATTTTAATTTAAAATGGGGCTAGCCTAGTGCAAAAATTAATGAGCTAAATTAGCCAAATCCAAAATTACCAAAGGCCCTAAAATTGAAATTTGAAAAAAAAGGTCATGTAGGCCTCTAATATAGCTTTAAACCTTCCCAAATGTGGACCCAATAACCTACCTTGAATTTCACCCCTCCTAGGCCTTAAAATACATTGAATTTAACACACAAAGGGGCCCAAATTGCCAACACTCAGCCCAAAAATATGATTTTAATGCGTTTAATCATGACAACCAAATCCAAAATCAAAAATTGCAAGCCAATAATAATTCAAATAATTTCCAATTTTCATTTACTCCTTTTTCATTTAAAATTTTGAAAATCCCACTTGGCACTTTAATTTTTTAATTTTGCAATCCAAAATCATTTAGCAATTTAATTTCATTTGGTAATTTTAAATTTTCATTTAATTTCCATTTTCACCACCAAAAAATTTACAAGATTTTCCCAAAAAATATCCAATTTCACAATTAAATTTTGAAAATGTTCAAGTTTTTCAATTTCATCAATTTTCAAAAAGTCATCTAAGTCCAAAATTTGCAATTTTATCCCACTAGATATCATTATAACAATTGAAGAAAATGTTCCTATTGAATTTTGTTTTGCCCGGAGACAAAATTGACCAATTAAGAAAACCAAGTTTTCGCGCAAGGTGAAAATAAGCCATACCCTCCCAGGCGCTCGAAACATCCAAGGTGTAAAATTTTCATTTCAAGACCTCTGGATTACCCAAAATTTGCTAAGGCACCCAAACCCCCAGATCCAGGAAAAATTGTCAAGGCTTGCTCAAAAAAAATGGGGGTCCCCAAATTCTTTGGGGCGATGTGTGAAAACCTCACAACATTTGGTGACTCCACTAGTGAAATGTTCCTGAACATTTCAAGAATAAAATAACTTAGAACAAAAATCTCAGGATGACCTATCCAAAAATCTTCTTAAGGACAAGCACTCAACCCAGGAAAGAACTCTCAAGTTGAACCTAAGCACCCTTACCATAAGCTACTCACGTGTGTGCAAATGATTTATTCCCCGCTCGACAAGAACTTGATAATCTCTTAGATCCACTAGACTTAGCTATTATAATATCCTTACTTCAAAAGCATCCTGGATAGAGCCCCGCTGCCAGTCAAGCGTCCATAGCCCCGACGGAGTTATCGTTGTGGCACCATAATCACAGTTCTACCTTTAGTGACTACTTAGTAGCACCGGTAGAGATGATTGCACGCCTTTTAAAGCCAAATTCCACTTTCATTTTCACCTTGATATTGCCTTTCATTTTGCATTGATTCTCATTTTTTTCTCTTTTTATTTTTATTTTTGTCTTGCAAGCAATGAAGCCCGCGAAGGGTTTGGAAGACCACAGTGGTGCTGAAACAGGTGTATGATTTTTACTAAGTCCATTTCACTTTGAAACACCAAGAACTTGGAGCAATTAAGTGTGAGTAAAATGTTGTAACCATGTCAAAGGTAACTCAAGAACCACTATCGAGTCTGACCTAAATTTAGTACAAGCCCTACCATAGACTAACAACTAAGCACACCCTAAAATTCCCAACCCTCGTCAAATATATTCAAGAAATGAACAAGAAGGACTCCTGTTTTGTCACCCAAAATGCAAAATCTACATACCTAGCCCATGAGTGATACCTGGACCCCCTTTACAACCACAAAGGTCCAAAACCAAAATTGTTCTCTAATCGAGGGAAGCTAAAAGATCCCAAGTCAAAAGACTTGGTGCAAATTAACTACCGAGCTCCCTCAAAACACCTAAACTAAATGACTAAAAGAAAACCTACCCTAACCAACTGAAAGGAAACTACTCTAGCCCTTGGGCCAAATGGTCCAAGACAAACTCTACTCTAAGAACAGAAAGCAACTACCTACTAACTAAAAGCAACCTAAACTACTATGTACAAAAGGGCTCCGGACGGAGTCCTAGGCTTGGAAATAATGCTTAAGGAATTTCTCATTGACAGGGAATGAGACATCCCTACCAGTGAGTTTCTTAAGCGTAAATGCATTATCCCCGATGATTTCTACAATCTGAAAAGGACCCTTCCACAGTTTGTCAAATTTATCATGTTGTCCTTTCTTTTCATGGGCTTTATCCCAATATAAGACCAAGTCAGAGATCCTGAAGGGCTTGTTTTGTGTTCTTCTATCAAACCAACGTTTTACTACCCCTTGATGTCTAGCAAAATTTTCTAGGGCTTCATCTCTTCTCTCATCTAACTGCATCAGTTGAGTCAACCTGACTTGAACTCGGTCATCATTCTCATCATAATAATCTTGTATGAACCTCAAAGTTGGGATTTTCAATTAAATGGGAAACACAGGGTCATGTCCATAAACTAGATGGTAAGGATTAATTCCTATGGACTCCTTGACTCTTTTTCTATCTTCCCACAAAGTGTATCTTAGCTATGTGTGCCAATCCCTTGGGTTCCTGTCTAAAATTTTTTTGATCATAGTCAAAAGGTTCTTGTTCGTAGATTCCGCTAGGCCATTTCCCTGGGGATAGTAACCTGATGAAAATCTCAAAATGATCCCATGATCGTATGCCCAATTATGAAACTTCAAAGAAATGAAAGAAAACCCATTATCACATACAAGAGAAGAAGGACACCCAAACCTTGTAGTGATTCTTTCTTCTAAGAACTTGATGACAATCTCAGCAGTAAAATTCTTAAAAGCTTGAGCTTCTGACCACCGAGTATAGTAGTCAGTCGCGGTTAGAATATACCTGTGTTTCACTGAGGAAGGTGGATTAATGGGACCGACGAAGTCAAGTCCCCACATTGTGAAAGGTCTCACCTCAGTGACCGGCTGTAAAGGAATTGTTGGGTTCCTCTCCCTCCTTGCCGATGTCTGGCAAACATGACAAGTCTTCACATGCTCGTGTGTATCCCTAAACAAGGTTTGCCAATAGTATCCTACTCTTAGTATCCAATGTACTGTGGCCAAATCTGATCCATGCCCTGTTCCCCACTTATCATGAAAATTCTCCAAAATATTTCTAGCTTCATCTTTTCTAACACATCTCAAATATATCCCCTCATGATTTTGTTTGTATAACACTGCTCCTTGCAACATGTACCTTTTACTCTTGAATTTCAATGCCCACTTCTTTACTAGATTCAAATGTGAAGGGCACTGGTGATTTAGCAAATAATTGATTATATCCTGGTACCATTCATCGTGACGCACATCTTCCAACTCATAAACTTGCTACACGAGTCCAGGTCCTTCTAATGCCATGGTTTGTGCTAATTGCTCACCTCTAACAAATTTCATCAGTTGAATGTCTATGTCATATTCTTGGATAGTGGCGACCCACTTTCCTCTTCTTTATCCAAGTTCATTTTGCATTAAAAGGGTCTTTACTACTATGTCAGGCACAATTGCATGGACTTTGCTTCTCAAGATGTAATGCCTGAACTTTTTCATTTCCTTCACCAAGGCATAGGCTTGCTTCTCCATATTTGGATAATTCAATTTGTCCTCTCTGAAAGGTGCACTCATGAATGCTATTGGATGTTCTTCACCTTCTTCATTCTTCTGTGTTAAGATGGCAGCGCATGCATGATTAGAGGTGAAAGAATATATATTAAATGGCCTCTCATAATCTGGACTCACTAAAACTGGTGCATTGACAATAGATTTTTTTATCTCTTCAAATGCCTTCTTTGCTGCTGGAGTCCAATCCATTTTTGCATCTTTCTTTAACATGTCGTTCATTGGCTTCACTATTTCCGCGAATGCGGATATGAACTTTCTTACAAAGTTGATCTTTCCAAAGAATGACTTGAGCTCTTTCTTGCTAGCCAGTAGGCCAAGTTTGGAGATTGCATCCACTCTCTCTGGATCTATCATGATTCCCTTCTCTAAAATTACATTTCCTATGAGTCTCCCTTCGGTAACTCCAAACATACATTTCTTCGGATTCAAAGAAACTCTAAACTTTCTACATCTCATGAAAACTTTCCTTAGATCCAAAATGTGATCTTCTTTTTTATTTGAAAATACTGTGATATCATCCATGTAGATGATGATACAAATGTCCTTTAAGTCCTTGAAAGCATAATCCATGGCCCTTTGAAATGTTGCACCTGCATTGATCAGGCCAAAAGGCATTCTTTTGTATGCAAATGTTCCCCACTTCATGGTGAAAGCCATTTTTAATCTATCTTCTTCTTCTACAATCACCTGATTGTATCCCGAATACCCATCCATAAATGTCATCATTTGTGCGTCGTTCATAACCTGCAAAACCTCATCCAGTGATGGTAATGGATAATTGTCTTTTTCTGACGGTTTGCTCAAATTCTTGAAATCCACACATACCCTTATTTCTCTATTTTTTTTCCTAACTGGGACAAGATTGGTGACCCACATTGAATGCCTCACTGGGAAGATAATCTACGCATTTAGCAGCTTCTTGACCTCTTAAAAAATCAATGGTTCTAACAAAGGATTAACTAGCCTCTGTCGCTGCCTGAATGGCTTGATTCCTTCCTTTAGTGGAATTATATGTGTGATGATGGAAGGATCGTATGTTTTCAAATCCTCATATCCCCAAGCAATCACATCTGAGAATTCCCTCATCAAACCAAGTATATCCGCTTTCTCCTTAGGTGTGCAAACTTTCCCAATGTGGACTATTTTGGGACTATCTTCTGTTCCCAGATTTACCTTTTCACACTCATCACCCCTTGTGGGTTGATATGGCACCTTGTTGAATTGGTCCATGTCAAATATCCTTTCTAATTCAATCATTCCCTTTGGAATAGTGTTTGCTTTCAAGTTCATAATTTATTCTGGATTGATTTCCGCTTCTTCATCTCTTCTCCATCAATGATTTGCATTGTGAAAACGTCTGAATTGGTCAAGAACTTGAGGATATGTCTATCATCTTCAAACACTTGGAAGTTTTTGACATTATCTGGTACTGATGGGACTGATGCTAACTCAACTTTAAATTTTTTCAAGCCTTCCAACTTGATTAGCGCCTATGAGCTTGCAGCCTGCGCGAGGGTGTTAGCCACCTGGTTGCTTGCTCTATAGCTAAACTTGATATTGAAGGCATTGAAGTCTTCTATCAGATCCCATACTCTATTTCTGTACCTTTTCATTCTCTTTTCATGGAAAGCAAACTTCTACTTCACCTGCTCAGTTAACAAATATGAGTCTCCAAGAACATGGAGTATCTTGGCACCTTTCTTTATAGCACACAACAAGCCTAGAATCAAAGCTTCATATTCCACCATGTTGTTGGTGCATGGAAATTGCAATCTATGTGCCGCCAAATATGTTGCCCCTGTCGGGCTAACTAACTCAAATTTGGCTCCAGCTCCTTGCTTAGTCTTAGAACCATCAAACCTCAAAGTCCACACTCCGTCACCTTCTAGATGACCCATTTGGGAATCCTTGGACTTGTCTGATTAATCATTTTTTCTCACTTCCATGTTGGGTGGTGCAATTTGGTTCTTTATTTCACCCATCGTGCTACTTTCTACTTCATCGACTTGTAGAATTTCAAACTTTTGTTTTCCATATTGTTCCTCATGTTTCAGTGCCCCTGGGATTCTCTTCTCTACTTGTTCTAATGCAACAGGTTAGATGCCTTTTTGAACTCAGCACATCCTAACTCTGAATGCTGATTTGTCTCATGGAATCTGCAATATTGAGACAAGGTAGACTCAGCTAAAAAAATTCTCTCCACTGGCCTACTATCTATTGGGTCTTGATTATCAAGTGGCGACACCACATTTCCATTGTTCAGGCCAGTGTTCCATGTCCTCTTTTGGTTAGATTGATTATTGTATCCTTGATCTTGTGACTGGTTACCGCCTTGGTGGTTGTTATTTTGATTGCTCCTCTGATCAACCACCATGATTGTTTCTTTGATAATCTTTGTCTTGATGATTCCTTTGGTATCCGCCATCGTAATTATTCCTCTGATACCCCCCTTGATAATTTCCACTTTGATAATTATTTCCTTGATGACCTCCTTAATTGTTCCTCTGGGTGGCTTGGAGTTGATTGTTTTGATTTCTCAAATAAGTAACTTCGATAGACAACTTCTTGACTTGCTCAATCAATTCCTTTATTTCATCTTTCTCATCTTGTGTTCTTGTGGATGAACTTGCACCTTGTAGATAGATTGGCATTGGTGGTGGTGCCTAAGACAATGGAGGTCCTGGATGGACCATAAGCTAATTTGTAGGCGCCTGGTATATAATTTGTGGAACTAGATTATTCGGATATCGAACACTTGGGGGTTCCAATCCTTGTTGGCCCAACTGCTTCCCTATTTCAATTTCCTTAGCATAAGCTTCATTCAACGTTGTATGAGTAGGGTTCACCATCCTTGTAAACATAGGTGTCTGACTGTCTAAGGCATTGTAGTATGCTTCCAAAGCACCCGCCTCTTGGATTGTCTAAGGGGCCTGCAATCTTGTGTAAGCCTTGTGGAAATGATTGTTGAAGGAAATTATTGATTCTTTATCTTATTTCCTGATGTCCACAAATAGCCTATGTAACTCCAATGGTGTAGTGGGCAAGCCAAATTTTCCTAGAAATGCTTCTCTGAGCTGCAGCCATCCTGTTATAGATGACACTGGCAGATTGACAAACCAGTAATAGAGTTCTTCCACAAATGAGTAAGGGAAACTCCTACATGCTACATCTTCATGTTGAATCCTTTTGTTGCACAATGCATCTTCAAATACTTTGATATGCTCCTCAGTTGTACGGTTGGGGTCATTGACGAAGAACTTGGAGCAAAATCCTGATGGATTCTTTGGTAGGTCATGATATTGTTGGAACAAGATGGGTGAGGCATTGTTTTGAATCCATGGTACCTGAGCCATTGTTGCTTGATTGACTAGAGTCTAAACTGGCTAACCCACTGGGGTTTGTATGCTTGAGACCTTTGGAACTTGAACTGGACTACTTGAGCAGTTTTTTGAACTTGCAGTATTGGCTACCCAATGATTCCTTCCTTGTGAAATTGTAGCTCAACTAGGTCTTCCTCTTGGTGTGGTGTAGACCTTAGTAACCTTTGCTTCCTATCTGATTGTATTTTCTCAAACCTTTTGGGAGAGAAAGATCCAATTCTTCTATCCAGCTTGAACTATTTGATTATAGTTCAGTCTAGTTGACCACCCAAAGTTTAATTTTCCTCAAGGGTGGCCTAAGCTCTTTTATGGGCTTCTCTTTCTCTTTCAAGTTTCCTTACGAATTCTCTTTGGCGTTTCAATCTTTTCTAAATTTCTCTGTCAATTCTTTGAGCTTTTTCTTCTTCTTCTTCTAACACAAAGCTTACTCGCATATATTCAGGTGCACTCTTAACTCTCCAAGCGAGTGAGTTCAATCCTGAGATGATGTCCTCTTGGTCATCTCCAAATTTGAGGTTAGGTTGTAAGACCGATACGATGTCTCTATGTGGAAGCACCATCCTTCATCATAGTTGAATGCCAATAATTCCTCGTACAAAACACTATGGGCCCTCCTTCTAGCGCCAAATAATGTTGATCTCAGTTTTGTACCACTACATAACATATAGGAAATGAATACTTGATATAGGATATCAAACACTCAACCCTCTCTTGAAAAGTAAATACTCATGAAGAACATGAGAAAACTCCAAGCTTCCTTACACCTGTGGATACTAACTCAGTTATATTAATGTGATTTGTTGGTTAATCACATAGGTGGGCTTACGTTGTTTACTCAAGGATGCCAAATTCTCGCTATGATGATGATGGGATCTAGCTTTGCAATGTATACTCAATTGACTTTCTCTTTAATTTATATCACTTCCAACTTTGCTCATCAAACTCCAACTTCTAAACTACTCGCTATTTTACTACTACTCCTATGGGATGGAAAGATTAGCGAGTGGACAGGGATCAAATCTAATGAAAGCTTGCCAGCGGCATTACCTCCATAGATGCAATGGTTCAAGGGGAATTTAGACTAGATTACCACACAAGGCTTCCTAACAAGCCACTAGGATGCTAGTGGCCTAGTATATAGATCCCTATCAAACATTCACTAAAATCACCATGCAACTAGCCATCTACTTCTATTCTTACTTAACCACTTTCTTGAAATGAAATCTACCTTAACAACTCAATGAAATCTAATTTTAACAATTGGAAGTAGAAACCATGCAATAACACCAAGTGTTCTTAATCACCATGCAAGACACAACAATGATAAGAGAAGCAATTTTTGGTATTATATAAGCAACAATTTTCTTCAACTCTTTACAAATGAGAGTACACGGCCATATATAGAGGCTCAAAATTGCAACCAACAGTAGAGATTAAGAGGCAAAACCAATAATCCAAATTGAATACCAGAAACCCTAATTAGGGTTGTCACCCCATCGGCCAATGAGAAGACACCACCTCATCAATGGACCAAAGAAAAAAAAAGGAAAAGTGGCAACCAATGAGAAGGCACCAAAACGGTAGCCAACCAGAATGAGACACCTATCCTACCCAAGAAGAAAGAAGAAATTGCCACTTGGGCTTACATTAAATGATCTTCTAATACAATTCTACCCTTTTCTTTCATCCTCTTAGCCAAGGCAATGAACTTGACAAACATTTTGTTGACTTCCTCCATGGGAGGGCAAGGTATATGCCTCATTCTGAGCTCAGTTGTGTTCATCATATTCCTTGCCACTTGCACTGTCTTCTCACTCTCCTTCTCATAATCCTTTGCAAACTCGATAAGGGCCTTGAGAGAGGCAAGGATGTCTAGGCACTTCTTCCCGATGGCAACCTTCCCTAACTAGTCCAATCTTGATCCAAACTCTGTCTCACTAATATTCTCTTCTTTGATTTCCTCAAAATCAAGTGCAACCCTCGCATCGCTCAGCATGTTTAAAATGAAAGTGTTGATTCTTGGACTGTGTCGTGCAATCTCATCCCATATCTCTTCAAGTGTTCTCAACCTGATAGTCAAGGAAACATACCAAGACTCAACAATACTCTTTCCTCCCTCATTCACCACTTTGGCCTTTACCAATAATTTCTCTGATAGCCCTATAGCTTCCTGTAGCCTAGGAATAGCTAAGTCTTGGATTGGAAGGAAAACCTTCCACTCCTCCTCAAATGTTATGAATTTGTCTCTAAGAGACACAAATGACCTGAATGTTGAGATAAAGGCGGGCAAGAACTTTTGCCCATCTTGTATTGTATCACTGATCCATGCTTTGGTTTCTTGCACCTGAGATAATATCTCCTCTACATTGCTCCCACTATCTTGTGGAAGGGCCGCCTGAGGCAACTATTGGATGGGCTGACATATTCCTTGATAGCAATCTCTCCAATACCTATTTCTAGCCTCCAACTTCACAATCTTTTCATTTTCCTTCCTCAACTTTTCTCTAATCAAAGCCATGCCTTCCTGAATCTCCTCACACTCCATGTCATCTTTGATTCTTCCCATATCATGCTCTACTATCTCATATTCTTGGGCTACAATCTCGCTAACTGCCTTGCTAACCTTTGGTATAGCAATCTGAACCTTCTGGTGACCATCATCATCACTCCTGATTACCTTTGCCACTGTTCCTACCATTTTTTTTTGTCTCACATCATCTCTCTTTTCCACTAACCCCTGAATATCCTCAACCGTTCGGATGGCCACAACCTCGCCCCTTGGCATAAGCAACTGTCTCAACCATAGTGGTGCATTGCATCTCCCCAAATTTGGATTTGGTTTGACTAGAAAAGCATCACCAACATCCTTAGGTGCTTGGCCTCCTTCCTCAACTGATAGAGCCTCAATATCGATTAGCTTATCTCCTTCACTGACTGTCACATCATCCCTAAACTGGTTCTCCAAGAGGGGAGAGTACCCCGTATTGTCACTATAACCTCTTGATTCTGAATCAGAGCTCACCTCTACCGCTGCCCTTTGCTCACTTGTATTAACTTCCTAGCTTCTAGCCTCAACTATGCTCTCTCTTGATGGCACTATACTCTATTTCTCTGCTAGAGGCTCCTGGTGTTCTTTGTCTTTCTCAACCTCCAAAATCCTCTTCTTTCTTTTAACTGTTTGTTGTTTCTGGCTACTGCCCTCACCTTGATGTCTGACTAACTCTATTGGACTCTCCTCCTCTGGCCTCATCTTCTCATAGCTAAGGTGTAACTTCTAACCTTGTAATTGCCTTAACTTCCTGTTGCACCACCACTTAGTGTGTAGATCAACCATTCTTGTAACTACTTCTAAGGAAGGGTCCTAATGATCACTCCACTCCACTGGCCTCAACTTTGTTCCCTCTACTGTATTGTAGTCTTCCCTTAGCATATCTTCATCATCTTCCAACTGATCCAGAATGTCAAGGCCTCTCCACCTGATGGCCCTCATCATGCCCACTGATAACCTTGAGAAAGCAAGCTTTCTCACATGGAAGTCATCCTGCGCATTGGCCCAAAAATCCTCTATAGTAGGGATA
>MU224005.1:1612271-1659873 GCA_018584345.1 Thuja plicata
ATCAACACCACTATCATGCCCTTGTGCTGGGGTATATTGAACACTTCCTCTACTACTGGCCCACTGATGTTAGCCAACACCCTCTTTCCCTCATCAAAGATGATGGACTTAGTCACAATATCTAGCCAAGATGCACACTCCATCACCAATTCTGGACAAGGCAAGGTAGGAGGGAAAGCTGCAACTTGCACAATTCCACACTTGTTGATCTTCTTCGCCATGGAGGAGTGGCCTTCTTTTAGTCTATCTTTCAATTGTATCATGTTTAATGTGCTGATGTTGGTGTCACCCACTCGCTTCAATTTTGAGAAGGAGGTTTTAGGCAACATGTCTTCCTTGTCTTTCTTGGTATGCATTCCACTTGGGTTCTTTCTTACACTAGCATCTACCATCCTAACCCTTATTTTTGCCTCTTCTTTCTACAGTGAGATGGGACTACACTTATCTCTGCCCCTCCAATCCTAGGGATGGAACTACCACTTATCTCTGCCTCTTCGATTCCTATCTCACTACACTTATCTTTGCCTCTTCGCCTAGGGATGGAACTACCACTTATTTCTGCCTCTTCAAAAACTTATGAGATGGACTGCACTTATATCTCCCAACTTCGTTCCTAGGGGTGGGACTACCACTTATATCTCCTTTCTCCAAATCCTAGATGAAAACTACACTTATATCTCCCAACTTCAAGCCCTAGATGAGATGATGACGTGGTGGATGAAAATGCAAGCAAGAAATGGGTAAAGAACCAAGTAAGAACAAGGGAGAATTCTACCTTATTAACCAGCCTTCACTCCAAATTGAATCCTCCTCTAATAACCAACAATGCAAAAGACAATACTCAAGAAAAATTTGCAGTCCTTACCCAAAAATTCGCAGCACCAAGAACAATTATGTGGCTCTCCTTGACAAATCTAGAAATTTTCTATGATTTTAGTAGCCCTTTCTAACAATTTCGCAACTCTTCCAAGACAAATCTGGAAATTTCTATGTTTTTGGCAGCCTCTAGACAAATCTGGAAATTTCTGATGTTTTTGGCGGCCTCCTTGACAAATCTGGAAATTTCTATGTTTTTGGCAGCCTCCTTGACAAATCTGGAAATTTCCATGTTTTTGGTAGCCTCTAGACAAATCTGGAAAGTTCTATGTTTTTGGCAGCCTCTAGACAAATCTAGAAATTTTTTATGTTTTTGGCAGCCTCCTTGACAAATCTAGAATTTTCTGATGTTCTTGGCTGCTACAAAATAGCAGCCTCTGCCTTAATTTCACAGCTAGGGCACAATTTGCAGGGCTCAAATTCGCTGGTCCTCTACTCTGATTTTTCTGCTCCTCAAATTCGCTGCCAAGAGAAAGGGGGAATGATGAGATGATGAAATGAGGTGTGGGAGAGCCTCTTTAAATACCCAATAACCTACCTTGAATTTCACCCCTCCTAGGCCTTAAAATACATTGAATTTAACACACAAAGGGGCCCAAATTACCAACACTTAGCCCAAAAATATGATTTTAATGTGTTTAATCATGGCAACCAAATCCAAAATCGAAAATTGCAAGCCAATAATAATTCAAATAATTTCCAATTTTCATTTACTCCTTTTTCATTTAAAATTTTGAAAATCCCACTTGGCAATTTAATTTTTTTATTTTGCAATCCAAAATCATTTAGCAATTTAATTTCATTTGGCAATTTTAAATTTTCATTTAATTTCCATTTTCACCACCAAAAAATTTACAAGATTTTCCCAACAAATATCCAATTTCACAATTAAATTTCGAAAATGTTCAAGTTTTTCAATTTCATCAATTTTCAAAAATTCATCTAAGTCCAAAATTTGCAATTTTATCCCGCGAGATATCATTATAACAATATAAGAAAACGTTCCTATTGAATTTCGTTTTGCCTGGAGACAAAATCAACCACTTAGGAAAACCAAGTTTCCATGCAAGTTGAAAATAAGCCATACCCTCCCAACGCTCGAAACATCCAAGGTGTAAAATTTTCATTTCAAGACCTCTGGATCGCCCAAAATTCGCTAAGGCACCCAAACCCCCGGATCCAGGAAAATTTGTCAAGGCTTGCTCAAAAAAAATGGGGGTCCCCAAATTCTTTGGGGCGATGTGTGAAAACCTCACAACAGTTTTGTCCTTAATCAAAATCCCATCTGATTTTGCCTTCACTCTTCATATCAAAACTCTGCCATATATTTATGCTTCTTACTTTTCCACATGTACACACATTCAATCCAAACTTGATCTTGTATATATATGATAGGCCTTGTCAAGTCGGCTTGAATAACCTTCCAAATAAATAATAAAACTTAAGTTTGTCGGCTACATATAACCAATTAAACATAAAATGTAAACTGTTGTTAGTCGGCTGACACTAAATGCATAACTCAGTTAACACTCTAATCCTTCAATGCCTGATCGTTACTGTATTGCCTGAGTGAACTCGGTTAGAACTGAAAATCACTTTGGTCTTCTTCAATGCCCGAGAGAACATGGCATACACTGAGTGTGCTCATTTTAGGTATAGACATTTGTGTAACATCACTACATTTGTGTAAACATCAATGACAATACACAATTGAATAATTGTCATCAACAAGAAGCTTATTGGTGTGTGTTCATCTTGGTTGCACATTTTATTCATGTTTATGAATTGTGTTGTAGTGTAATGTAAACTTTGTCTTATAGTATGTTTATTTCATTCATTGTTGTTACCAAACTCATGCGTACCAAGTGTTTCTAGTTCATCTAGATTGACATTGTTTGTAGGTCTCATTTGTGAAAATAATTTGCATTCATTTGTTGCTATTGTATTGGTTGTGTTGATCTCACTGTTGCTATCATCTTCCTCTTCGGAGCTAGCTTATGTTTCAATAGTGTGGTTGATATGTCATATGTCATACTTGTTTGCATTCATTTGCTTCCAATTTGTTATTATTGTATCTTTAGTTATCTCTCTGTCGATTTGTTTGTCACAAAAATTCTTCTATAAGAGTAGCTCACTTTAACAAAATGTTTCAAAAAAATTTTGAGTCCTCTTTTGGAATTAACAATGGATTTTACTTTTCTCTCTTTCCATTTGCATCCTATACAAGATGCAACATAAGAGAAGGATCTCACAAATTCAAACAATATTTTTTTGTTTCTAGCTATGGAGGTCAGCTAATGTAGGAATGTAAATAGCTAGATTGAAGTTTACTCTCATCTATTGTTGTTTTTAGTCAATGGAATACCTTTCAACCAACATTTAGAGACACGAAAGGTTGATTACAAACTATAAGGGCCCGTTTGGTTGGCGGAATTTGTGCATGCTAGAATTGCCAATTCTAGAATTGAATCCATTCCGAGTTTGTGCTATTCTCAAAATGGATTCTAGAATATGGGCTTGTCCTGTTTGGTTCACCTGGAAGATGACTGAGAAGATGCAAATTTTGCGTTTGGTTCCACACAACTAGAATTGGAATTGGAATTTTATTTTTGTACACATACACATATATACACACACATATACACGCATACACATATATACACACACATGTGTATACACACACATGTGTATATATACACACGTGTGTATATATACACGCACACACATGTGTATATATACACATACATGTGTGTGTATATATACACACACACATGTGTGTGTGTCTATACACACACATGTGTGTATATACACACATATATCTATACACATGTGCACACACACACACACATATATATATACAAATGTATACACATATACACGTGTATATATACACACACACATGTGTGTATACACACATATATACACACATTCGTGTATATATATATACACATACACACATATACACACATGTGTATATACATATGAATATGTATATACACATGTGTGTATATACATACATGTATATATACTATATATACACACAAGGGTATATACACACACATGTGTGTATATACATACATGTATCTATACTATATATGTATATGTGTGTATATACACTCATATGTATATATACACACATGTGTATACATACACATGTGCATATATACACATATATATATACACACATGTATATATACACGTGTATATATACATCTTGATAGCAATATAATATTAACACAAAAATGGGAATGAATTTTCCTTCACAAAATAATACTCTCAATTCCAATTCCAGGTCCTGAGGGGGAGTTGTGGAATGCTCAAAAAGGCCCAAAATTAGAATTCGCATAACCCTATTCCTATTTTTCATTTTGGAACCAAACACTGAATTCGACAATACTAGCATGTCGGTATGCCAATTCCTAGTCAATACCTAGAAACAAACGGGGCCTAAGTGGCAATTTCCGAAGTATGGGACATGTTTCTTATGCTCCTATATTGTGTTATGCAAAAAAATTGGTCTTGCATTTTTTATATGTCGTTAGAGCTTGGTCATCTATTAATGAAACTCTTAGATGTCCTCTTTTCTTTTGATGTATACTTGGCAATGTAATTGAGAGCAAGTGTACATGAGATAACAGGTGGGCAATCTGTGTTAGCTCTCCATATTGAAATCATTTCTTGGTTGAGTATGTTTAACCTTTCATTATTTCTTATAGGTTCATATTTCTTATTTTCATCATTGTTGGATGACAATGTAGAGATATCATATTCCTTCCATGTAGCTCTGTATCGACATTGTTTTTTTTTTCCTTCTTGCATAAGCATGTTCCCTCTTTGCATTTTGTATGCCTTTGGACACAGTTAATTATGTCTTCATAGTCATCAAAGGGATTCGTAGCAAAGATGTTAGCTATGTTTAGTAAGCATGGATCATCAAGTGAAGATCAAAATATTTTGTTATTTCTATAAGATGCATCACAAGGGTTTTGAGCAATGATGTATGTGTAAAAGAATTTTCTTTCTTTTTCACCTTTTACGTTGGTTTCCAAATCAAGCTTGTTCATGCAAGTGCATTTTGAAGCCAAAGGAATTCATGTACATATCTAGTTCCTCAATGTTGTCATTCGTATCTATACCAATAATATTTCACAAGAGGATTTTCTTGATGACTTCCTCACAAAAGATTGTGAATCATTGATGTAGGTTTAAGGATGTGATATGGGGGTTATTAATTATGTTATCTGATTGATTTTATTTGTTTGCATTGTTAGTGTCATTTAATTTTAGAGTAGTTGTTGTGGATTTGACCACTTTATGGATGTAGCACTTAATGTGTAGAGTGGGTGATCCTATTTGACTAATCATGTTTGTTAGTTTGGCACAACACTTGTTCCAATATGATCTTGTGCCTCTCATGGAGGTTCAAAGTGCATAAGTTGATCAGCTAATTGTGTGTCGAGAAGATTTTTGAGGTGTGCATGAAGGTTTTCTTCTAGATTTTTTTAACGAAAAATTATTGCAAGTTTTTGGCTAAAAATAAAATATTGAAACCTTGGAAGCCTTCCAAATCTTTGGTCGTGAAATCTCATTAAGTGCAATGGATATTCATCAATTTGCACTTCCTTAATTCGTGGTTGCATTTGTAGTGCATTCCCATTTGGAAATATCGTAGGAAATGTCATATTGAGCAAACCCTCAATATTGTATTCATTTATTGGAGATGAATTTGTTTCAAGCTAGTAAATCATATTATCGATGTGATTTTCAAGTTCTCCGTAAACATTTGTTCAGTTATTTGGGACCGCTATTTCTTTATTTGTTTCAATTTTGGGAAGCATGTATGAAATGTATTTGCTTGGTGCTAAGCAATCAATAGTTATGGTAACATCGCTATAGTTCAAAACATATTTGACTTGATATTGCAATGCATCTCTAATGTAAGTTTTGTTGACATTGCGGTCATAATAGTGTCATTGTGTATGCAATATTCTAACTATGAGGACATCTAACCCTTCTATTATGCGGAAGTATTTTTGCAATGTTCTTAATGTCGTGTGGGAAGCTAATCTTGTGACCATTGTATTTGTATTGGCCTCCAAGAGTGTGGGTTACGTGTAAATTTGGGTTTACTCGTGCAATGAACATCTCTTCCACTTGAGTGAGGTTTTTCAATACAACAAATTGTTCTCCTAGGTTCATATTATTAAGTGGTGAGAATTTGATGTATGCATTTCTTGTTGAAACATCTTTTACATATGGTAGCACCATTTGATAAATGTAGAAGCATGTCAGGGTATCATTCCCTACATATACTACATGTTTCTTAGCTTGCTAATGAGTCTATTCTTTGTCGAAATCTTTATAATGTTGTTGTGAAGTTAGTATTGTTGTTTGATGGTGTTGCAAGATATGTCTCTTTTCACTTTTGGATGTTTCATATGTTGCATAGTATTGTCTATTTTAATCTTGATGGCCTTCGTTTATCGATATTTTTTAGACGCTTACACATGGTTATGTCATCTTCGGATTTTTATTTGTTGGGCATTGATCTCTCTTTTGTTGTTGTTACAATCCATCATTTCGTGTTTCATAAATGGCACACCAAGTGTAACTTGAAATGTGTACAAAATAAGTGAAACTTGCAATATTGAAAGAAGTAAACTTTGCACATTATTACATAGATACATAAAACTTGTATTTGGGAAGTTCAAACTAAGCATGTTAATATAAACTAAAAAGAACTCAAATAAATGAACTAACATAAATTAATTCTTAGTAAATGAAGAATCTTGTAAATAACTAAAGTAGAATATTTAAGTAAATAAAATAATCTATCATTTTTAAGATATATGTTTTCAAGATATTAGTAAAATAAAAACAAAACAAAAGAATTAATGAATGATGTTTGTTGTATTATACATTAAATAATTCTCAAATAGAATAAAATAACCTCTTAATAAAAAAATAATAATTCTTACATAGTTATAAAGTAAAATATTATAATTGTATAAGTAAATAAAAATAATTCTTCAAATAAAATAAAATAATTAAATAATCTTAAATAAACTAAAATAGCTAAGAATACATGCTTACAAAAATCGTAGTTCAATTTGTCTATTCTATTTGAATAACAAATCTATTCGAAAAAATAAATTAAAACTTTTTAAATAAAAAGAAATCAATATATACATTTAAAATAAAATTAAACATTCAATAACAAACTATATGATTTTTTAAAGGACTGAATATTATGAAAAAAATCAACAAAACAAGCTCTTCTTTGAGGAGAAGCGAAATTTGAACACTTCAATATTTGTGTCTACATTTCATCATATAAGACCGAAAAAAGTGCGATTGAGACCGAATGGCACTTTCTCTTTGAGTGCACGGCATATGTTGACATTCGGACTCAGTACGGAACATCCTGACTGCACAGTTTATTTGAGGATAAGATCAAGCAAACAGCTAGTTTGATTGTTAAGATTTCCAGCATAAGATCAGAT
The DNA here is from genome assembly GCA_018584345.1 of Thuja plicata. Classification (NCBI taxonomy): domain Eukaryota; kingdom Viridiplantae; phylum Streptophyta; class Pinopsida; order Cupressales; family Cupressaceae; genus Thuja; species Thuja plicata. The sequence continues at coordinate 1,619,651 of MU224005.1, forward strand.
ATGGAAAAAACTATAAAGTTAGTCTTATGATGTGTTTCGTGGTCCCTTAGACTGGTGGTCTCGTGGACGTCATTAAAATTCTTCATTCATTCATTCATGTTCTTCGTGTCTACATTTCATCATATTGGCTCCCCTCAAAAAAACAGCTATTATCAATTAACACAACTAATTAGAGGTTTCTTGTGGGGAAAATGCAATAAGAAAAAGGGGCAGCCTGTTGCTTTATGGTTATATTGTATTCAGCCAAAGAGCAAAGGGGGTCTAGGAGTGATTAACCCTTTTACACAAGGAGTTTGTCTAATATCCAAGTGGATTATTAGAGCGCTTGATGGAGCAGCACCTTGGAAGTCGCTGATTAGACACAGAATTGCTACTGCTAAAGCCAATAATGCTTGGAAGGAAGTTGGGTATAAAGATAAGATTCTTATGGCAAAATTCTTTAAGCCTCAAGCCTCTAGACAATTTCTGAGCATTTGGAAAGCATGCCAGCAAGTGTCTCCTCCTCTTCTTGAATGGAATGGACAAGATCTTAGCTATGGATTGAACTTTTCATCTTCATCTATCTGGTGGAATCGATTGGTATGTTTTTAGGAACAGCCTCTTGCTCTCGACTCGCAATTGCATGGTAAGCTCTTATTCAAAAGAGGTATTGCAGAATTTAGGGACATTTGGGAGTTTTCCCAATCAAGTTGGAAAAGTGACTTGCAACTTAGGCATGAATTCAAGTTATCCAAGGTTTTGATCAATGACATTCACAAAGTCCAATTCAAGTTATCCAGGTTTTGATCAATGACATTCACAAAGTCCATGAATTGGTTCTGCTAACTCTTCAATCAAAAGTTTCAACTCCCATTCCATGCAACTTTTAAAGATTGGAGGTGGCTGCTGGGATTTAATATCAAAAAGTTTCCTCTTAAACTAATTTATCGCAAAATTCGTCTTTCCATTCCAAGGTTAAATCTGAAATGGCGAGTGAATTGGTCAGAGTCCAAATGGTTCAAATTGAGCCTTGTTTGGAAATCCAAAGCTGAAGCTAAAGCACAATTTCTTGCTTGGAAAATTATCCGTTCTAAGGTTGTTGTTGGAGAATGCCTTTCCTTCCTACCCATTCCACCAAATGTCATTTCTGTCACAAGCCGGAAACTATTAAGCATGCCTTTTGGCTATGCAAACATGCTCAGAAAAATTGGCACAGTTATATCCTTCATTCCTGCTATATTTAACAGATATTTAAGCTGGAAGTCAGCAGTGCTAGGGCTACATTGCTCTGAGAATGTGGTATCAGAATCCTTTCATCAATGTATTTTGTTATATATATGGATGCTTAGATGCAAAGCCGTTTTTTCTATGCCTACCCTCCTACAGAAGTAATAATGCATGGTTTATTTTCTTGTATCATTTTGCAGCAGTCCGCTCTTGTTAAAGTCTTAAAAGAAAAGATCAACCACAATGTTGAGCTCAAAATGCAAATCTATCAAATTTAGTCCCAGCTGGTTGCTGTTGCCAAAGATCACAATGAAGCTCTTCTCAAGACTATGAAGTTCATTGCAGAGGAGCATGTGCTTGATACCACAATGTTGAGCTCAAAATGCAAATCTATCAAATTTAGTCCCAGCTGATTGATGTTGCCAGAGATCACAATGGAGCCCTTCTCAAGACTATGAAGTTCATTGCAGAGGAGCATGTGCTTGATACCCTTGAAGAAAAGTAATTTTTTATTGTAATCTTGCAAGTTGCTCTTGTATGGTTTCTCATAGAGTTTTCTTTCAAGGCTTGTGCCTTAAAAGACATCTTATTGTAATTTAGTTCTTTGTTAATTTAAATGTATCTTTCTAATAAAAAATAAATTAAAAAGTAATGAGGATCAAACTAATGAAAATTGCACAAAAATCTATTAGGATATGAAAAATTGAATTTTTTTTGTATAAATGCTTCTTGAAATGCTATCTTCTGTGAAGAATAACGGCGTCCAAATATTTGACTTCCCTTTCCGGAACACTTCAATATTTGGTCTTACTAGAATTTTACCAACTGAATGTTCAAAATTGGAAGTTGGTCTATCAACAACAAAATCAGGGATACGATGCAGAAAACACTATCATCTACAGAGCAGGAGAGGAGGCAACAGAGCTCTAACAGCATCTGCCCTTCCACGAGCATCAGCACCTAAAACATAAGTTGCCTTTGACATCAGCCTGACTGGCAAAATTTGCAGAAATCTTCAGAGGCTGTCATAAGATACGAAGCCTAACCAAACCCCTAAGCAACACAGAGAAGAGAGATGCCAATGACATTGGTCAAAGGAGTGCAGGGAACTGGCGAAGAAAGGGCATTCAAATCGCACGAGTCAAAATAACCTAACTGTAGGCTTAGGAAAGCCTGAAACCCCAATTATAGACATTAGGAAGACCCTGTTTGAGATTGTTGCCTTTTAAAGAGTCGATCCACAATAGAGTCCGCCACCAAAGGGACTTTTGACACAAGAATTGCCGAACAAATCCATTGGGCACACGCCACAGACGACATGACACGCCTTAAGCCGACAGTCATTTCAATCATCCTGCAATACTGCAATCATCTTCACCCTCTTCCATCTACGCTATTCCTGCTATTAGACAATTCAAACTGCTAATTCACACTCCTCCAGCTATTCATCGATTCAAAACTGCTATTTCACGCTCCTCCCCCTCATCTCAGTTCCTCTATAATGTTTTTTCTATGCTTCATTTTATTTATGCTATAGATTTTTCAATGTTAATGAAAGCACATTTATGATTTTAATAATGATTCAATTTTTTATAAATATAAACATTGATCCCTCAAATAATCTGTGCACTCCTTTCAAAACCTTTTAATTAGGGTTATGGATTATAAAAACTTGAGTTCCAAAAATCGATACTTCAAGTTATATGTATTTTATTATAAAAATGAAAAATAAATATAGTTTATTATATGAAATCAAACTGCAAGTTATACGTATTATATTATAAAAATGAAAAATAAATATAGTTTATTATATGATATCAAATTTAGATGTTTTCATGGACTGTAATCTTGACGTTACATGCATTTACGTCTGGTCAATTTTATTTAAGTTTGTGTTACCGTTTAATGTCTTTTAATTGAAATCTAGTTTTGAAATCTATGTTTATATGCATTTACTTTGCAATGTCATCTGAGTCAAAAATAACAATCACGAGTAATAAGGCTTTGGCTATTCGTTTTAAGAAAATTAACCAATTTTATTTAGTTGCACGGTGCAAATACTGAAAAATTACTCACTTGAGTGACCCATGAACCATTTTCAGTCAATGACCTCAGTGCTTTGAGGCTAATCCCTTTTTGGACCGTGTGGCTGAATCGGGTCTCATTCATAATAATGAATAAATAGAATTTATTACCACGATGAAAAAAAAAATGTCACGAGGCTTACATCAATGAATTGGAAAAGTCTTAAAAGTCCGATAGCTATTGATATACCAATGAGAATAAATGTTCACTGAACTTGGGATATACAATATGTCAAAAGTAAATTCATGTGTCTATAGAGAAATTAAATCCTTCCGCGTTCATGCACAGAAATTGATGCCAGTTCTTCTAGCTTTATTCAGAAGGCAATTAGATTGATGCAACACTTTGTTCCCTAAAATAGTTTACTTTTGCCTTCATCTACGAGGATGAGAATAGCTAACTTGACAATGTTAGGGATTTATGAGATGTGCGAACTTACTAATCCCATTCACACTGAAGTGAATACTTCTGTAAATATAAGCATGAATTGGGAGTATCCATGTTACCCCAGTTGAACACGCATTATTGCTTTGAATTATTAGCATTTTGTAAGTTAAGGGTCCTAGTTGTAGACTTTAAGCTCCACCAAACTAATCCGCAATCTTACTTCATCAAATCAAATAAGAGAAACAATTCATGCACTAGAGCAAGTTTCTTGCCATTGAAAAATTGCATTCAGTATCAATTCCACGAAATACAAACTTGGAATCTCTAAAGAAGCAATTCTGTGTCAGGATTCTTAACACACTAGTACAAAGATTTATACAACTCTTTTGGAAACTAGATGGAAAGTGAGGAAGTATAGAGAAACCTGTTAAAAGCATGATTGTGATTCCTAAGTATGCTCTTCAATAGAATATTTAAATGATATATGATTTTGTCCATAACAGCTTTCTTTTGATGTTACTATTACAAGTTCATTGGATTACCTTCACTTGAATTAGAGACAGACAAGTGAAAACAATTATTTACAGTTTAAACTTTACATGGATGTTCTTAGATACATTGCAACTGATTCAATCACCCATGTCTAAAATATTATCATCGCCTATTTCCATTTCTTTGTACATTTCTCCTGATATAGTGGCTGCTCTTAAATCCTCTATTCCCTTGTAAGCCATTAGCACTATCAAAATTGCTGAATGCCATATGCAACAACTCAAAAAGTTCTTCCTGCGTAATATATTCATCTCTGTTTGTGGCTGTGCTAGCATGGCCACTTCCTCTATGAGCATGAATGCTTCTACATTCAACATTCTTCCCCATACCATTCAAATGAAAACTTGGGTTGTGAGTGTTTGGTACGCAATACAAACCCTGTGGAAAAGGACAAAGATTCGGGGAGGTTAACATATATGCTGCTGGATATCATCTCTTATCCTACGTTATACAAATAACAATGAGGTGTTAACAATTATACTTCTTAAAAATCCATGGAGCTAAATGAAACATATTATGTTCCTTCACACAAGTTTTCTATCAAACAATTTGAGTCATGCTTGCACTAAAACATAAAAATTCATGCTTAAGGAGTTCAAATTCTAATGGCTTACATTAAAGAAACCACAAGGGAACTGGCAAAGAGAAAATCACTAGCCTGAATAGATCGATATACTACACAGAGTACAAATTACTTGAGATTCACCTTTCTCACTCACAATGTTTACATACTTCAACAGATCCATCAACAAAGTAGAAAGTAAGTTCCAAAATACATAATTCAATCATTGTAAAAATGCATTCACCATCTTACAATAACAGATATACAGCAGCATAAAATGCTCAGAATGCTAAAAGTTTAAATGCAAAAGAAAACTAGAGCTCAGAAATGCAGGCAGTAACAAAACAATAAGAGCATATACAACAGCATAACAAGCGAATCTTATTCTACAAGCTACTCCTAGTCATGGTTAAAAATTTTCAGTATAAAGTTATTTGTCCAAACAGTTTTCTGATTTCTCACATAAGCACACAAGAACTATCATTTGTACTTCATACTAGCTTTGATTTTTAAACTCTACAAGGCCACATGCCAGATTGAATTTTATTTTTATAAACAAAATGAAGAAGATAAAGCCTTGTCATATAATCATATAGCTCAAATGCATCACATAAAACTCTTTATCAATTTCCAGATCACAGGCCATACAAAACTTCAGTCCTTGCATTTAAAATAATTGTCTCACACATGTTCCATCTATTGTCCTAAAACAAGATGGATTCAATGATATGTTGATGGTTGAATGTTCACAAGAAAAAGGACCATCATTCTACATCAATAACAATCCTCTCAGTGTGACTCATGATTTGAGATCCAACACATTCAGAAATTGATCGAAATTTAACAATCTAAAATAGACCCAGTTCGGAAAATTAAATTTCCTATCTCCAGTCAAAATCTTATGTTCGTACAATCTGTTTTAGATTTTCGACCAAAGCCAAATTTGAAAGATAGGTAGTGATTAGTTAATTTGTTGATTAGTTTTTTCAAAAGAAGTTTTTAATTTTAGCATAAGGTGGTGTCTCTTCACCCTAAAGGGGTGTGAAAACCATTCATCCACATATATATGTGGTGTAAAATGTAATCAAAGATATAAAAAAATATAAGATAAGAAAAAGGAGGAAGATGGTACTGTAGGAAGATGCATGGATGGTGACTGCAAGTAAAATGTAAATCAATTGTATTCACTTTTTTTATTAATACAAAGAAAATATGTTTCCTGTCCAAGATTGAAGTAAGTTCGTTGTTTTTTATTGGATTGGTCCTTTGCATTTTCAGTTACACAGATTTTTCTCTTTACTGTTAGATGTCGGAAAATTGAAGTTTTTAATATTAGTTTTCGAGTATCAAGGGTTGTATACGAAGCTCTTATCTATACAAATCCTTGTCTAATTGGTTTCTTGCCAAGGAATTAAAATTCATTTATACTAAAACAAATATTATTATCAATTCATCCTTGATGTCATGGGGGGAGAATCTAAAATTGAATTGTAGAGTGTACATGAGGGTTCAAACAAAGCTTGACTACATTCCGCCCAATTAGTTGGATAAGGGACTGGCCTGTGTATCTCCTCAAAGAAGGTTTTTTACAGTCGTATGAGCATTGAAGTTCTTTCATTTCATCCTTGTGAACAAATACACATTCAATTACAAAGCATTCATAATATTCAAACACAAGTAAGAAGTATATTTTCTTATACCGATTAGTCTCAAGGAATATTTGCCACCTTGAGAAATCAAACAAGTTTAAATTCACTATAGAAAGACACCTTTGTGTTTGGGGTGAGGGTTTACCCACCTAGGTTTAGTGAAAGCCTAAAGTGCAAGGGAATTTGATTGTTCTCGTTCGTTGGCTGTTCTCGTTCGTTGGCCAAGACTGATTGAAACAATCTAGGAAAATTGGCAAAAAGCTCTTGGATTTCCAATCTTTGGTTTTGGGAACCAACATATCCAACCCAAAGGGAGGTTCAAGAACCGGAGCCATTCTTTGATGTTACATGATGAACTAACTCTTTTCCAAAGCATTAAGAGAAACCTGACAAGGTGATTTGCAGTGTTTGAAAAAGCAACTCGGTGACGTAAGCAGAGGGAAGGCTGAACATTAATTGCATAATAAAGTAGTGTTGTGAAGTTTTCACACCATCGCCCCATTGCAAATGGGGAACCCCCTCTTTTTAATCTAGCAGTAGTAGTTGTCTAAGGTAGTTTTAGTTGGCAACATTTTTCAGGTCTCCAAGTCAAGGAAGTAATTGATGCAGTCAAGCTCGGAGGATTCAATAATGACTGTCCAAACTTGCAGCCAACAACAAGAACCACAGCGGAAACACAACAACAGATATAACAACTTATATCAACCTATATTATCTCTAAAAATCAATTACATGTAACATGTCGAGCTATAAGGCCTTCCCGGTTATGACCAAATACAATGAAATCACACTAAGATCTAACACAAAGATCTTCTGCAAGCTTCAGATCACCCCCTTAACTAGCCCAGACCTGTAAGAGACAGCAATTTGGTAGGAAAACTCAAGACAAATATAAACTTGTGCTCGCAAGCCACCAAGCAATCTTCTTGTTTCCTAAGTTGACAAGCTACTAGCCCTCCAAGGTATCTTTCACCAAATTCAGATCCACAGACCTTTTACATCAACTCTTCCACTACTTCCCTCTACTGCTTCTACTCTACCCAAACCCTCTTTTTATACAACACAGCCACAAGTCGGCTTTACAAATAAAATAAATCAACAAAACATAGGTCGGCATCAAGAACACAACACCTAATGTGTTCTCCAACAATCGGCTTGCAACGGTCATTAAATCCACCTAGGAGAAAGAACCAATCCAGATTTAGGTCCTCACACCTCCAACGGTCGACCCAAATCTCGAGGAACGCAACCCAAATTAAATGCATAAGTCGGCCCGCAGATCTAACTAAATAGAACACAGTCGGTGAGACAGACCACCGAGCAACAACAACCAACTCAGTGAAACAGACCGAGCAATAGAGACCCACTTGGTGAAGCAATCGAGCAAAACAGCAATAGGCACCGAAACCCGTCGATGAAACCAAACCAATGCCAGCGACCGAGTCCCTTCGGCAAAGCAGAACCAACACAAGTAACTGAGTCCATCGGTGAGCCAACACCTCCAACCGAGCACCCACCACAGTTACTGAGCAGCTTACCAAGAGCCTCCAACCAGTTACCGAGCCATCTACCGAGCTCCAACAAACATAACCTTTGAATTGCCAAAGGATCACCAAGAACCCAAGATGCCCCTACATCAGTAATTTCGAGCAATTTCGGCCTGCTGGGGAGTCAAGTCTGTCTGGGATGTAAGCAAAAGTTGGGCTAAGCTAGTCATGGAGATGGAGTTGAAACCAAGTAATTTGTGATGAAATGAGTTAAAACCTTTAGAAAATCATTGTCCAAACTTCAATTTGACCTTAGAAAGTTAGGATGGGTTCTAGGAGGTAACATAGTTGAAGGCGTGTTGAATTCTGAAGTTTGGCGAAGTCTGGAATTTTTGAAAACCCCCAAAATCTAGAATCTTTATTATAACTCCCATGAAGCTGAAACCTATCTCAAACATCTTGACAGTATTTATACAACTATAACTTAAAGTATAAGAACTTATACTTAAATATTATATTTGTATAAATCCCCCCGCCTCCTGAGCTGAAAATTGACTATGTCTGGAAAAAGAGAGCAAGGATGGCGGAATTCCTCTCAGCCTAGGAATTCCGCCAAGGAAATTCCTCTACTTCAGGAATATTCACCTCCACAAAAGACTATAAGACTTGATGAAAAATGCTAAGTCCTTGGGTTGGGAAGAGATTGAATGAATAGAGTTTTGTATGACTTGAAAATGGAAAAGTTTTCAATGTCAGGAATTCTGGTCGGAATTCCTCTGATTAGAGGAATTCCGCCATGGAAATTCCTCAAACTCAGGAATCTCCGCCCAACCTTGGAGTCTTTAATTTTGATGCAACTTGGATTTTGAAAGAGGAGAATGAAGTTGGAAGGCCAAAATGATGAAGTCTTGAGCTTGGCGACGATTTTTGAGACAAGTTGAAATGCAAAGTATGGTCGGAATTCCTCTGATTAGAGGAATCCCACCCTTGAATTACTGAGATTTTGAAAATTCCACCCTCAAATTCCTCAAACTAGAAATTCCACCTACCTAAATTAGACTCTTTGTCAAATCAAATCGATCTTAGAGAGCACTTGAGGCTGAAAGAAGAACAAATGTTTTAATAAATCCAATCAAAGGGCTTAACAAAACCTTGGCAAAAATCTCTAACTCAGAAATCTCCGCCCAAGGTCTTCATCTATGAATGCGATTTCAATTTAAAATTTAAACTTTCTTCCTTTCCAAGTCGGCCCTGATGTTTGAAAAACAATTTAAATTGATGAATTTTATAGGCCTAGGTCAGCTTCCTTGGGGTCGTGCTTCTTGCCCCCCCCTCCCAAATCAACTACATAAGAAGATCTCGAGACTTCATTTTGACATCCTTCCAAAATCGAATTTGGCTCTGCAATTGGAGAGCAGCTATTTACTGGGATTGGCAGTGATTTTTTTTCCATCAAAGTTGGCTGCGAAGTATCTTAGGAGTTAGGACTAACAACGAATGGTATCCTCATTGACAGTGATTTTCTTCCATCAACAAGAAGCGAAATACATTTGCCATGACAGTGAAATACATCTCAGACAGTCAGTGATCCACCATTGATTCTCCCACAAATTTGGCATCAGAATTTGGTGGCGAGTTTTTCCAGGATTAACAGCAATCTACCTCTAATTGCCAGTGAATTATCCCAGAAAAAGGACAGATTATGCATCAAAAACTTAAGTTTATTTCCAGATTTGCCGTGGATTAATGTTAAATTGACATTGCAAGAAGATACAAAGGCCTGATCTTGAATAAGAGAAATCCATTTTGTTCATTATTAATGTGATTTTATTTTCAGATTTCTTTCACGAATTTAATGAAACCTTCTTCTTTGTTTTGCAAGGTGATCACTCGAGATGGAGGCAAGGGGGAGATTCAAGCAAGGTCAAGATTTTAATTCAAGCATGAGGACTCAAGGTGAGAAGGGAAGATTCATGTTCGAGCTATCAAAAATGCAAATTCAGATTGAAATCAAGGGGAAATTCAGGGAAGCAAAAGAAGGCCCAGACTACAATTTCAAAATGCAAGTTTAATTTCGAAAATGAAGATTAGAAGGTTCAAGCTTACAAATCCAAGATGCAAGATCAATTCAAAACCATGAGGAAAAACTAAAGAAGATGAAAAAGATTCGAAAGATGAAGCAATCTGGGAATATGCCATCATATAGGAGAGTTGGACAATGTTGAGTATCAAGAGCTAATTTCTCTACATCAAAGGATTAAATAGATCTACAAGATAAGGATGATGAGGTGGTACCTAGTTGTCTTCTCCAATCAGAAAATTCCAGATTCAAGCTCAATCAATCAAATCATGTCAATTGTCCAATCTTCTCATTGGCTATCAAAATCTTTGTAATTTTCCTATTGGCCCATGAATTGGTGCCTTCATGTAATTGGTTGTAAATTTGGCAGCCCTGATTAGGGTTTGTAGGAAGAAATCTTGGCCCTTGATCTTGGATCAATCTTGGCTCTTCATTGTAATGGAACACCTATAGAAGGCCAAGGCCTTCTCATTTGTAACTCATTAGGTTTAGAGATTGGAGAAGAGAGCTAGGAGTAGAGGTAGGCTAGCTAAGAGAGAGACTTGATCAAATTGTTGCTATAATGCTATTGAAGTAATTGATGATTCATTGTTGGTTTTCATGGTGGATTACTTAATATTGCCTTGAAGTGTTGCATAGTTTCTTCAATCCTCACTTGGAATAGATTTATTTTCATTTTGTTTAGAAGTAGCTTAGTTGAATAAAATAAATTGTGGATGTTTACTTGTTTGACTCGAATAAAACTAGGCCACTAGCCTCTTGCTGATGGTAAGAGTGCCTTGTGTGGTAAGCTAGTGATTGTACTTAACTTCAATTGATATTCAATCTTTAGTTTGCATCCATTGATGGGATTGAAGAGGAGATATTGATATGAAAATCATTCGAGTATACTTTAGAAGTTTGCACTAGGTGAGTAGAAATTGTTGATAAAACCGCATCTAGTAGAGTCCAAGTCATCCATGCTTCCTTCCATTCATACTTAGGAGTAGGAGTAGAAGAAGTTAAGTTTGAATTCAAGTTGAGAGTTGAAGAGATGGAAATCAAAAAACCATATTTTCATTGCACATTGTGAAGCTAAATCTTTAGAAGTGCAAGCAATATGTCCATTGAATGAACAAGCGTAAGTCCCCTAAATGATCACCAGTAAATCACATTATTTCACTGAGAGAGTATCCACAATTGAAGGGAACCTTGAAGTCATTTCATGATCTTACCTTATTCAAGAGAGGATTGAGTATTTGGTATTTCATCTTGGAATACTAAGTGTTTGATTCTATATGTTGTAGTGGAACAAAACTCGCATCAACAAGTAGTAAGTGCAAGCATCGAATGCTTAAGTACTTGATTCCAATTTCTCTCCTTTTTAACTCTCCCAAAAATCATTATTTGCGATTCACCATAGAAAAGGTGGAAAAAAAAGCTAGGGCACAACTTTTTGTACCTAAAAGCTTCATCACAAGCTAAGCTTTCAACTAACCAATTATAATGAGGTTAATTTCACTTTCAATGGAATTACTAGAATAATAGAGGGCATTGCGGTTTGGGATTGAGATAATTGTGAAATTGATCAAGTGGAAAGAAATGAGAACCATGAAATTTAAATACTTAGGATATGATCACCTCAGTTCGTTTAGTATGTACAATGTCAAAAATAGGGGATACTAAACTAGGTTATGTGAATTTAGACGAATTCTAGCAGAGGGTAAATAAGCCAAATCATCACCCCATCACCCAAAAATTAATTGACAATGGTTTGCTCCGAGCGGTTGCATTCCCTATGGTTGTGCAATGTGTAGGTTTGGTGCTAGAATGCATCCGCAGATATGATCCATATACAAGGGAGATTAAAATGCAAGATAATCAAGTTTTGGTGAACTTTGATCATGCCACCATTCAAAATTTCTTCCGGCTCCCGAATAGAGTGGAGTATGCTAATTGGGTCTTTGTACTGCCTCAGTGCGAATTCAACAATAAGAAAGGAGTATACAAAAATCTGATTGCTAAAGAGTGGTTCACACCTCCAAGGAAAGGGCAGTCTAAGTTACCTTAGACAATTCATAAATCATTTTTGAAAGGAAAAATCGCAGACATGATTGTATTGCAACACGAGCTCAAAGAAAATGATGATGCATTCAATCTCGAGTGGATGTTTTCCTTTGTCCAAGTTATGTGCACTTGAACTTCATATCTTGACTGGAATAGTTGAATTAGTGACCGTTTGCATGATATGATCACTTGGTTTCAAATGAACAAGTTTTTCTATATGTTTTCTTCCCTATTGTATGCCCTAGCTTGTACTCGACATTGGCCTGGATTAGAATTTGTTGAAGACTTTGATGATGATATTCAGATTTATGATTCCTACCCTAGCTTGCAATTGCAGAAAACTTTACTAACTTCAGGATAGTTAATGATGTGTTAACAATGCATTTGGTAAGAGAACTACAAGAGCATCTGAAAAGAAAAATCTCCCCTAAAGTAGCCTCCTTAATTGAAGTATAAGGCAGTTATTTTCTACAGTTCCCTGACTCAGGATAGGTGGCTTTGATGGCTTCCCTCTAAAATTACCAAGATATGTTGATGATAAATTCATCATGGTTGAGCAATGCCAACAAATATGTGAAGTTAACAAAAGGTGCAATGAAAGGAGGAAAGCAGGTATCCAATTCCCTCTCTATTTGGGGATGTATTGTTGTGGGTCTCAGCCCAATGCACTAAATATTGTGAAGGCAACATCAAAGTACACCATGGTCACCTATGACATCCTTAGACTAAAGTTTGATCCCAAAAATTTTGTCAAGAATAGCTTGTATCTAAGATCCTCATGCTATCATGTTGCATAGTTAGAGGATTATTGGGAAGATTGCCTAGATAACTTAGAAGTGAGAAGAAGAGATTGGTCCAAGATAATTGATTACAAACTCTAGCTAGACTAGTGGAGTTACAGATGACAAATCTAATGCAATAGACCCCACATACATGTCTCAAATACAAACACAGCCTTTGGACCTAATTGACTGGGATCAGCCAAAAGAAGAAGATTTGGATAGAAGAACAACTGCAGTCATGAGGAGGACCCAAATGTGGGTTGCTACAAAACAAGGCAGCTCTAGCAATCTCAATCCACTTCCTACAACTATGTCTTCCCAATACCACCTCTAGCTAATCCAGCCAAGTCTTGCAAAGACCTATGGAGATGGTTCAGTACAAACAGGGGAACCATAAAAGGAATGGGAAGGAGCAAAGGTAGCAGAAGAACAATCCCAGACGGATGCTAGTAGAGATGAAGGAGCTGCGTATTTCTTCCAAGATTTACAGCAGCAAGACTCAGCAAGTAGTAAGTCTAAGCTCTCTTTCCCCTTTTCATCGCAAAATATTGATAAAACTCCTCCAATTAAAAGAACTTTGTTCCTTAGTCCTGATGCTTTGAAGAGTGCCTCTCAGACATTGTCTGCACCCACATGGTTGGAAACTTCACTATCAAATAAGAGAAAACTTGAACCCATTAGACAACCATCTAGGGATACCATTTCTCAAGTATTGCTATTTGCCCTTGCTCTGAAAAATTAAGAAGCTTAAGACTACCTCCCGGTTGATGGAAGATGATGATACTAACCACTGTTCATGGAAATAGCCCATCCCAATTCCCAAAGAGAGCCTAGTCAAGCCACTGCAGTTGACTTTAATATCGCTCATGTTAATTTGGGACCATCCAGTGTTGAAGCATATCTTCATAATTTTCAGATCTCGCGCAATAGAGTAGTGGAGAGAGTACAAAAGAATAAGATGGACAAAGAAAGCTTGAAAGGCATGGTGGAAACGTTGTCAAAATGCTTAAGATCTTTATTGAGCCCATCATCATCACAGGCTTCCATTTCCTCGGATGGTATACTAGATCCGCAGTCAGATGCGAACAAAGAATTATTGGCTCAATTGTAGGTCAATGGTCACTTTGGCCAGGTTGCTCAAGGATGGATCAAGAAGTTTAAAGTTAGGGGCCTCCCATTTGTTGATAACCTGATTAGATCTTATGATGAATTGGTGTTAGCAAGGAATAACGTACCATCTAAAATCATTGTTTGGAAGATGGAGGAGACTGCACACAAGGAGACTGTAATGGGTATTGATGTGGTGGTCACCAGAGGTATAATTCCATCAAATACGACTCCTTGTGATACATGGATTTACAGTTTGGAGTGGAAATGAGAATGTTTGCAAAAAAATATCATGTGGCAAAACAAGTTACTCAAAGAGGTCGATAAGATGATTATGCAGGTAATTCAAGAGTTTAAAGAGATCAATTGTCAATTAAGAAAGAAAGATAATTCTAGTATTGCCTCCATTGATGAATTGAAAATAAAATTTCAGAATAACATAGATACATTAGTCGGCCCAAAGACTATTGGAGATGACAAGCACAAGGAGTTGGCAAGGATAGGCATTCATGATTTGATGTATCAACCATCATAAGGCATTTATCTCAAAGGCTGAGGAAGTCAAGAAAGGAAAGTCTACTGGGCAATGCAGACTAAGAATGTAATCATTCCCAATGACGGTGAGATTTCACAAGTCATCCATCAAAGCTCTGCAAGATTACAAAGACCAGCATGATAAGCAACAGCCTGCCCAACCAGGAAGCTCAAGCGTTGCACCTTGACATTTTGTCTTTGCTTATGAAGTTTATGATTTGCTTGTAATTTTCACAGCCATTTTTTATAATGACTTTATTTTTAGTAACTAATGGACAATTATAATCAAAATGCTTAAATATGTAAATTTGGAACCTAAGTAGCCAGTTCGGGTTTGGATTCAAGTTCGGGTTTGAAGAACCAGTTTGCCGGTATGGCAAAATTTTGAAATGGGGTTTGGGTTCGTTAGTACAAAAACATGTAAAAATTATATATATATATATATATATATATATATATATATATATGCAGTCTACAAGCATGAATTAAGATTAGAATGCCACATAGTATCATAAAAACAACAAAAACACTATAAACTTGTAATTATAGCATCATATCTATTATCAACATCAAAATATTAAAATAATATGGAGTTCAAGTATCATTGTTTTGACTTTTAAGTTTTAACAATTGGAACTTTATACTAAGTTTCAATCATCTAATGGATTTTCTAAATCTTCGTCTTCGTCTTCATCAAAGGCATTAGTTGATTCACAAACAGTGCCAATGCCAATGGGATCAGCTGCACTAATAACATTCTCACTTTCCAGGTTCTCAGAGGCTTATTACTTTTTCACTGTACAGAGAGCTTGTTTGTTTGTAATTAACATCCTACTTGAAAAATGTTATAAAAGTAGCTTGCAACTCCCTTCACCTATTGAAGATATTGTTTAATGTTTAAAATATGATTTATCACTATAGAGAGCTTCCAATTAATCGGACAGGGGTCATCATCAACAATTGGATATAAATAATTCACTGGAAGAAATCTTGAGGGCTAGTTTGATTTGATGTAATTAATATCTGAACTTCAGAAAATTTTGTTTTATAATGTTAAAGATCTTATTCAAATTCTGTAATAATTGTTTTCTGCACTAAATTATAGAATGTTTCTCAGTGGAATTGTACCTGGTTTGCACTTGGTCTGCCTGGGTCTGCCCTGGTTTGACCTAGGTTCGGCCTGGAGGAACCAGCCTGCCTGGGTTCGAACCCAGGTGGAACCCACAAGTGAACTGGGACCAAGACCAAGGACCGGTTCAAAATTTGCCTGGTCTAGAGAGCCAGGGGGAGAACTGGGTAACTTAGTTTGGAACATTGAAAAGGATCAGTAATTTTAGACCCCTTGTCCTTTGAGGCATGAGTGAGAATCGGTCTAATTTTGAAAATCAATTTTGACTGTTATTGTTAGAAACCAATCTCCAAGTTCTAGATATCCTTGTGCGTCTAGGTTGATACTCAAATTTGTTTTGAGACTTCATTTCATAAAAGAATATTATACTCTTTGCAGTGTGGATGTTCATTTGGGTGTTTACTACTCTCAAAAGTTGGCTTATTATTAATTTTTTGAGTTATATCTAGCTATAAATGTTTATAGAATTAATGCCTTGAAATTAGTCGCTATAAGATTTCTTTCTTTTTGCAGTTGTTTCATGGTGATGGACAATTGTTACTCCCTTTACTACTTTCCAGTCAAAAGTATACTAAGTCTTTTATTTGAAAAATCCAAATTTATACCTTCAATCTAAAATTTAGAGCAAAACCATTCATTGGTTTACCCAATAGTTGCTTAACCTATTTGGTCTCATTTTGGGGTTATAGAGTCTTATTTTAGAAATCTATTGGAAAAGACCAATTTGTTAACCAACATTATATCAACCTAAGTCAACCTATGTTCCCCAACTTTAGGTTAGTGCATTCTCTAGAGTTGTGGGATTCATTTTAAATCACCAAAACACAAAAATGATACTCAAATTACTCACACCATCTCCAAGAACTACCAAAAGAAAACTACACAAATAGTTACTTGCCCAGCTTGACCCTCTCATGGTTGAGATGGTGTACCTTGTAATGAACAGAATTATTTTCATCACAAACTAGAAAATAAATCTTTAAAAATTAATACATTTGGTTGATACTCGCTAAAATTTTGGAGGTGGTGGTGTTTTTGTTTTTCCCTAGAGTCCTTTTTCCTTTGCCATCTATCATGCCTTGCGCCTCAACAGGGTCTAGAACATCCATTTCCACTCCCAACTCCTGAGACACATTGTTTCTTCATGAAAGTCAAGCCTTGATAAGAACCTAGAACCTCAAGGTTCATGTTCCAGGTCCACTTCCACTCTCAACTCCTGAAGAATTGTTCCTTCCCAGATGTCAGACCCCAACATGAACATGGAACCTCAAGGTTTTGCTTCTGGTCCACTTCTGCTCCAACTCCCAAACAATTGTTCATTCCTAGAAATCGGCCCCAACAGGAACCTAGAATGTAAAACGTATTTTTTCAAAATGAGTTTAAGGGCCAAAATTAAACACCCAGGGTTTGCTCCCAGCTACCATCATTAGTGCAAGAGATCTCCCAACTAGCAAGAGTCAATGCTCAACCCATCATTCAATCTATGATCCCATTTTGGGCAAGATTCGTCCTTGGTCGTGTATTTGGCACTGCTACAATTACACAAACTAGGGTTTCATCTTACTAGGTGTTATTGCTGGGTTTGGGTACTCATTTTGATCATTGGGCATAGGCATAACAGAGGAACTAAGTTACCATATTCGTCCCTGCAACCTCAAATTCGAAATTCAATTCGTTACTAATTCGAATTCGATTCGAATTCGTGTCAAATTCGCCAATGTTCTGAGTAATTCAGCTCAAATTCGTGAAACAGGACCCTGGACGAATTTTGCAGCATTTCGAACGAATTTAAAAAATTGAAAACGAACCCAGAACGAATTTGAAAAATTGAAAACGAACCCAAAACGAATTTCCACGAATTTGGACGAATTTAGATTGAATTTCTGGGAATTTTTATTTTTATTTTTATTTTTTTTGTTGGAGGATTCAGACCTGCAAGGCAACCCAGCGAGGCACAAAGCCTGCGAGCTGCCAACCAGCGAAGGCCACCATAGACGTTTTAGGAACCCGATACGGGCCCACTCGTGCCTGAAACCTCTTCGGCTTAGAGCCAAGGACTGAGGAGCATCCACGCTGCCAAATTCGCCTGGGGCACGATCCCAGCCTCATCCCTTATAATGTCGGAGCCTTGCACTCGGCAAGACTTGATCCCTGGTGGGCTCGTTGTGAACCATTCAACTTCACCAGTAGACCAAGGGCCCATTGACAATTTCGATTTTGTTTGACTTTCAACACTTTTTTAAATTGTTTTTAATTGATTTTTTTCGCATTTCACCCTAAAAAGTGTCGCGTTTTAACGTTTTTTGTATGCAGCGGTTTAGTATTACGTTTTACTTGCCATTACAAGCCGCGTTTTGTATGCAGCCGTTTAAGTTTTACCACATGAACTTATTTGCTACTACATATGTTTACATACATACATATATATATATATATATATTTTTTAAATTCTTGTACAGACGAACCCAAAACGAATCAAACCCAGCCCAAAAAAAATTTGGACGAATTTCGAACCCGAATCTCGAACCCACATACGAACCGGAATCTGAACCGGCAACTTAGCAGAGGAATGATCCAGAAATGCAGAAATATACAAAAAATCAGTTTCAGAGCAGCTGTGAGGAGGCAGAGATAATGTCAGATATTTAAAAGGTTATTGTAAACTTGTTCATTTTTTAGTCTCCATTGATGTATGAGCAAACTCAGAAAATCTGCCAATTTTGGAATGTTCTCTTCAACACATTGTTGTAAATGTAAATACCATTGAATATGACAAGATGTTACTCTATCGCAACATTTTATAATTGATCTTGTGTTTGTATATGAACTTGTTCAACTGATTAAGGCATAACTAAGAATAGGGAAATGGAAATAATGTATTCTTATCGCTTTAGATGGTAGATCAAGTTGGTATTTATTATTCTCTTACCATCTCTCCTTGTCATTTATGACTCTATTGCCTTTGGATTGACTTCAATCTCTCATGTACTTTCTCCAGTAACACAAAATCAAAACAAACCAGTAAGCACTTTCTTTGAAGTCTAGTTTTAGTTTATGCAGATCATGATATCGCCAAACATAGGAATAATGATTAAAACAAACTTAGGGAATCATGTATCTTTCCCCCGCCTTGCACTCATTATAACAATGTTGAATCTATTAAAGTAATATTGTCATGTTTATTATTTAATGGTCATTTATGCATTGTTTGTTAGTTTAGTAACTATCCATAGCTGCTTTCTGTTTATGATTGTTTCTTTTAGAAACATCATCTTGTAATTCCTTATTATGGAGCCTTTCGTCTCCATTGTTAGTACAACAAATTACCATTTTAATGGTATTAGAGCCAAATTAAATTTTTTGGCGAACTTTTTCACAATATAAATTCATGGTTTCCCCATATAACTTCTATAAGTTTTTTTTAAATGTTTTTTGTTCAATTTTTTAACATGAAAAATTGACTCTTCAGCAAGTCAAGGGTTTCTTCTACAGGAATAACATTTTTTGAGGTGTCATTTCTCTAAATCGCATGCTCAGTTTTTTCATGGAGGGTTGGAATCTCATTCTTTTGTGGTGATTTTTACTGCAAATTGCACACCAAGGGTCGTCTGAAAACTGCGAGTTTGTGAAGTTCGCAAGAGCGTGAAAAATCAAGAAAGCTTTTAACCCACATTTTTGGTTTTTTCCCGCACGGTTTGAGGGTTTCTTTGCAGTGACAAGGTTTTTCAGCAACATATCTACAACTCACGGGTTGGGCAAGGGTTTTTCTCTGCATTTTTTGCACATTTCCTGAGCCACGTCAGTTTTTTTGGAGATTTTTTGTGCGTCGTTTTTTCTTCATAGCCATGTTGTCTCTCTCTCCAACCCGCAATGGCATTTCCCAATATTTCCCCAAGGAAGCTTCTACAAAATCATGTTCTTTTTTGACAGGTTTCTCTAGTATTTTTTAGAGGACTTCATGATGCACTTTTTGTGCGTCATTTTTTCTTCATAACCGTGTTGTCTCTCTCTCCAACCCCAATGACATTTCCCAATATTTCCCCACGGAAGCTTCTACAAAATCATGTTCTTTTTTGACAGGTTTCTCTAGTATTTTTTAGAGGACTTCATGATGTACTGCCTCCGCAGATTTCTGTGACCTAGGGTTTCGGAATTATTTTTCTTTTTTTACAAAAACGTGTAGCTAGGGTTTTCTGAAAATTATTTCTCCTGTAGATTTTTTGACATTTTTTAATAAAAAATGTGGATTCAATTTTTTCCGATTTTTCATAAAAAACAGGGTATATTTTCTGCACTCAAACAACACCTTGGGATTTGTGCCACAAGTTTTTTGACTAATGTTTTGACAGAAAAATCATAATCGCAGCTTTTTGAGAAGATGACCTCATTTTTTGTGTCATGGGAAAATGGGAGGGATGGCATTGTTGACCAACATTATATTGGAAAGCAATCAGTGCTTCAATGGCAAGAATTATAACACATGGAAACAGCAGGTGCTTGCGATTTTCGAGTATCAGTGTCTGGATCAGATCGTTCTAGGTAAAGCTACTTGTCTCATAGCGGCTGGGAAAGCCTAGGACAAGTTTGATGAGAGCAATTGGGAAGCAGTTATGCTCACCAAGTTATCAGTCACTAACAACATGCTTCCAGAAGTGTTGTCTGACAAGACAGCTGCGGAGATTTGGGTGCATCTGAAGGATCTGCATGAACAGTCAGACGAGGAAGGATAAAACTGAACAACACATTGGTAAAGACTTAAGTTAAACTAGTGAGCCATAATATCCCAATAGAAGTGATGAACAACAAGGGCCATTCATAAGCAGAGAAATTTGTTAATGATCGACCTTCGTACTAAGGATCAATTTTTCCATTCTTGCATGTATTGGGAAGGGATTGATCCAAAATATTAAGCACTTCTCCATGGTCTTATTCATATCATGAGACCTTGGATTTGTCGAGCAAAACTTCTAAAAGGAAAAATTCTGGTACAACCAAAATATTGTTGTTCATATTAACTTTGACAGCAAGGATGTTAAAGCTTGCATTGTTTAACTTATAACATTACAACATATTCCTTTTGTGGATTGTATCATATCTGATATGAAATGCAACAATCATGCTCAGAAGAGAACCTACCCAGTATGTTTTGTGAGCATACCCATTGGCTTGTGCACATTTTCCTCACATCAGGTGGTCCAATGAAATAGATCTTATCTATCATGTTGAATGCTAAAGCAAATACTTTTTAAGGTAAAACACTAAATACTCTTGCGTACTGTTCTATCTGATATGTGTAAATATCATGCATATCAAAATCAGCTTGTAATTTACATTATTAAGAGCATGCCATTTATATCAATTACTTCGAAAAGATATTTTAATTACCTGACATGCTGCCCACTCGGATACATCATATATCGTACTTTCTATACAAGCATATGCATGCTTCTTTTCCGCCTAAGATGAAACAAAAACAAATCATTAGTATATTGCTCCAAGTCAAGGAGATATTTAGACAAAAAGCATAATAGATTCTAGGTAAAATTCAAATTATGAAGTCTACTAATACAAAATGACCATGTGTGTGTTAGATTATTTTTTTTGCATCTAAAATCTTAACTGTTGACTGAATTCATTTCAGAATGAATAAAGGCTTTATATTTAGAAACTAATAAGATTTTATAAAAATAAAGATATCAAAACTCTTATAACAATATATAGATTTTATAGTATGGCCCCAATTAAAAGAGTGTGGCTTCATGTTATGGCTTTAACAAGAAAGGAAGTAATAAAAATAAAAAGAATTCACAAAATAAGCGTGGTGCTGGAAAATTATTTGTCAGAGGCTTACTTGCTAGAGAAAACATTTAAGTTTATAAGTCATCTTGGCTGCCTTGTGTTACTATTGACATAATGATACTGAATTACCATATAATAATGAGGATACCATATAATAGGATAAGAACCATTCAGATCTCAATCTCCCAAGTATAGCAAAAAGTGACATGAATCAGACTAGAAAACAACTTGGCAATCCAAAGAGAATTAATTAATTCACGAATTGAAAAAATAAAGTTGTTTCTAATAAAACAAGGGTTTTCCTGATCCATTACAAATCCACTTCATCGAGATCAAAGTAGATGAAGACATATAATAACATATAGTAGTATATAGTCACAAATGAATTTCAAAACTAAAATAAAATGCAAATTTATAATAGTTTGTGGACCTATGGTACAAGAGCTCCAAACTTCAATTGCATAAAGTGCAAGTACAGTGTATGATGAACCATTGCTACCTTCACTAACTTGACTAACCAGCTTCATGTTAAATAACGAAGAAAAGAAAAAAAGACTTGCCTTATATAGCACCCAAAAAATCAGTAAGCCTCAAATTCAAATTTGTTTGCCTAGCAAGCCAAGTTGACTTGCCAAATATTTACCTAGTCATTATTCAAAGAATATTGGATAAAATTGGTGTTGTACATCTTGCATGTTCTAAGAATGTTGTAATTATTTAATTACTGCAATGTGTTGTGATGTTGAGCACTGAAGATTCCTTGTCATCTGTCTTATGACAGTTGTACAGGGCAATTGAAAAGAGGAGAACTAAGCAAACTACAAGGAGCACCTTTGACCAGCTATAAATAGCCATAAGTGTAACTAGTGCTTCTACATGGAGCTTTTGGGAGTTTACAATTGACCCTGTTGGCCATAGGGGTCAAAGGTCTTCAATTAGAGTACATTGTATCTCAGGAGAAATTAGTGGGAATTCATGGCCGGTTTACAGGGAATCCATGACCGACAAGTTAAGGCTTGAGAAAGTGATTGTAATGTGATCTTACTGCAGGGTTATTGCTGCCAAATTGAGTCCAGGATCAAAGTGAAAATCTCAAATGGAAGCACGGGACCCTGCATTATATTGTAAGCTTCTTGATGAGGATGAATTTGCTTTTGACATTGGATTTTCCCAGGGTGCATAATGTGTTAAAGTTGTTACTAAGCAGAAATTTCTTTAGGTTTTTTCTTACTTGCATTGTTTCTCCAACAGGATTGGTTTGGATTTAATCTGATTTCCTTTCAAATATAAAGATTTTTTTATATCAAAATTGCAGCCAAATTTGGAGATGTGAAACTCATATTTCTGTCCTCTTTTGACAGGATTTGACATCAATGTAATGTTCTGAGTTTGGCAAAGAAGAGCAACTTGCCATAAGTATATATATTAGTACAATTAACCCATAAAAAATATTTGAATCACCTTGTTCTAAACATTTTTATGTTACTAAAGAAAATGCTTTCCTAAAATTAATCTCACTTTGTAATGAACCTAAAGTTGTCCACTTATTAAAACATAAAATACAAATTAAGACAGGAAATTACTAGTTTGGTGGACAAAGTGAGAACCATGTAAGCAGCAGAGACAAATCACTAATTGAACTGACATAAAAGAAAAATTCATATGATTCACTGCAAATTCTTATCTCATGAGAAATCACTCCTTTTTGCATAAGGCAATAAGCAGAACAGAAAAATAGCTGCAAAAAAAAGATAATCGTGAAATAAGAAAGCAGCTTTTTGGTTATGAAGTTTGTCTCACTCTCCAAGTGTTGGACGGATGATTATAGAATGAAAAAATGGTCACCAACAGAAATTTATTTAACCCAATGGAAATTAAAATGGACACCACCATCTAACCAAGAGTAATATTAAGGAAATTTATTCTTCATCATGGCTCCTCAATCTTCGAAAGACAACAAGTCACAATTACAGGTGTATATTGTGTTCCTTATACATAGTGCTATGAAGCATCCTATACTACATACTTTTCCAACTAGAAACATGTCAAGTAAATTATATATGGACATAGATGAGATCATCAATAAACATGATAGGGATGCAATGAAGAAGAATCCTTTGACTATTCAAACTAAAGGTATCATCAAATTTGGGAGTCCAACTAAATTCATCTCTACCACCAACCTTAATCAGAATTGCATTAAATTATAAATAAAATGTGATATCATTGATTCAAACTCATTTTCTATATTATGTCATCCCTAGTAGATTCACTATTAATTTCAATATGTCTATCATGACTAAGAGAATATTAGCTGAAGTGGCAGTGGAAATCTATGCACGGAATTAACGCTCCGGATGATTAGAAGGAAGCTCTACACAAAATCCTAAAGGATGGAATTATCATTCCGGCAGAAGAGGACGACACTATCCGCTAGTGTTGTTCCAAAACTGGAGGCTACAAAGTCAAATTGGGGTACAAGGTCAAGGAGAATGACATGATAAAAGAAAATTGGCTGATCAAACTGTTTTGGGGTAAGCATTGCTTAGCCAAAGCGGGTCTGTTTACTTAAATAGCATTGCAGAAAAAGATTCTCACAAATGACAAACTCAAGAGAATTGGTATTCAAGGTTCCGGGCTTTGTGTTTTGTGTAAGGAAGCAAAGGAAGATGTTAAGCATTTCTTGTTGACCTGCAAGTTTTCAGATTCTGTTTGAAGGTGTTCATGTTGACACTCAATTGGCAATGTCCAATGTCATAGGAGATAAGGGAGTAGCTAGTAATATGGGCCTCGAAAAAGAAGAAAGCAGGTTTTAGCTGCATATGGGAGGTGATCCCATCGAGTATCATCTGGGAGTTGTGGAAAGAAAAAAATGGGAGGATTTTTAAGGATAAGGAACTATCGAAAGAGGAAGTTGCTGAGAAAATGGAAAGATTGGCGGTGGAATTGACCACAAATGCTGTTAGGAACCAGAATTTTAAGAAGAATGTATTCACCAATTGAGATGATGCTATGACCAAAGTCTTTGCTAGACTCTGGGTCTCTCCCGTTAATGGGACAAGAAAGGTTAATCTTTCCTCCAACCCAGTAGTTTTATTAGCGGCATTTAAAGTAGTAATACTGTCAAGATGATTCCTCAATATGAGGATAGAATGTATATAGTATGACATTAGTGTAGATTCTTATAAATGAAGGTGGCTTAGTAGTAGGATGTAGGTGGTTGGCTCCATAAATTGGAGCAGTTTTGTGATGGGTTAAAGATGATTTCACACTATCTGGATGTAATCATTTTTTGAATCAATATCAAGGTGCAGCCCCATAAAGCTGTTGTTTATCGATCAAAACAAAAAAAGAGAATATTAGCTAAAGAACTATAACCTCATAAATTGCCACCATACCTTTAAAAAGCTATTGATTGAAGTTCTTAATCATCCTAGCAAACTTCCCTAATAGAACATTTGCATTACAATTTACAAGTCTACAGGTATTGGCTTAAGATCTTAATCCCTAGTGCCATCACCTATTACAGAACCATTGGCTTGTAACCTTAGTTATCACTACAACTACAGCAAACAAGACTATTGGTTTATGATCCTAGTCATCATTGTGACAATCTATTGCAAGACAATTAGCTTGTAATTCCCTTGTGGGACCATTGGCTTATCCTAATTTTGCCGCTTTCCCTTATGGGTCTGAAGGCCTTAATATATGTTGCTAACAGATTTAGCACTTTGAATTTTTTGGAAAAACTATGACTCACCCAAGGAACTTGTGACAAAAGGGCCTATAATAGTTGGAAAAGTTGTTACAGTTTCACAACTTTCCTCTGCATTTGAGAGAAATAACTCCCTTGCCTGATGAGGTATTAGGGATCTTATGGAAATTTTAACATAAAAATACCAAAAGGGAAAGTAAGAACTCAAAGAAAACTTAATTACAGAAACCCTAGCAAAAGACGCACAAATACTAACTCAAGTTTTGGAAACTTACCTAATAAGGATTTAAAATTCCTACAATCATATGATGGATTTCATTAAAATGTATATGATACTATACCAACAATGAAAGAAAGGCATACAAATCTCAACACATAATATATAGGTTACATCAGTAACAGTCAAAGCAAGATATGGTTGCGTTTCTTTACAAATTGCACAGATTATTAATATTTCACTAAATGATAAATGGTTTCCACAAACAAAGGGATATAAAGATTACTACCAATTTGACATAAAAAAAGTTCAGTAATAATAAGATAGAATAGCACCCAAAATATACAATCTAAATGTTTTCTTTATTGTTTCAAGAAATAATACTTAAAGTGCTCTCCATTACTAAGGTGTATAGAATTAACAAAAGTTGAAGAAAAACATCATAGCATGGAAGGGAACAAGTTCAGTGGCAACACACATGATAATACATACTATACAGTAAGTCCCCTGGAGAAATCTATTGAGTAAAAATGAAAACATTGAATGTAATGCCTAAAGGGATTCACATTGAGCTCAATACAATCACAAAGCAGACATAACTCCAACAGAGCAACATACAAGTGTAACTCAATGGATTGTCACCTGCCACTCCTATTGTGGAATGCACTCACAACCTTCTGTATACTTCCCCTAGATTAATGCATGTTTGGTGTTTGTTGGACTTCCAACCTTAAATTTTTCAACATTGGAGTTAGTTGTACTTCTTTTGTCCGTTTCCTTATGCTGGACGCGTTTTTTATCATTTCCTTATGGCATGCTATTTTTCTATCACTTTCTCTTGCCTGTACCTTTTATTTGTCTTTTAGTTATGCTGGATTGTTTTCTTTAATATTGTACTATGGACTATACACAACCTTCTGTCCTGTCCACAGCACCCCCACTCTCTTTTCCCAATATGCTGGAGAAGATGTACTTGGTATATGTTGGTTGGACTTTCAATCTTCCATTTTCCAACCTTGCTGTTGGTTGTACTTGTGTTTTATGTCAATTTCCTTACACTGGACAGATAATTTATTCATTTTCTTATGCTTCATTTTTTCTGTCACTTTCCTTTGCCTTGATTATTATTTTGTCCTTTCCTTATGCTGAGATGTTTTTCCCCCTAACACTAGACTATCTTGTCTTCTCTGTGTTTTACATTTTACGACCTATTCCCAGATCAGCAGAGTTTGGACAGCGGCATGCAATTTCCCGTCATAGCTCAAATAGCCATGAACTACTTCATTGAATTCCTCAGAATAATATGGAATTAAATGGTTGTCTTCAGTCAAAACTGCTCCAAGTGCAAATTCAGAGAGTTCAATCTCAATCTCAAAAGGGCAATGGAAATCCAGTATGATAAGCACTGACCTGAATCAAAGTTTTCTGGTTTGAGTTCATCAATTCGCAAGATTGCATTGGTGCTACCACATAATATTTGGTAATGCATCCAAGCACTACATGAGAAACCAAGAACACAACTGTTATAGATGCCACAGGATTCAAGAAAGCTAAGAAGATTTACATGGGACCATGGAGTGGGCTATATTCTGCATGGACTAAGAAGTAGGGTGTATTTTGTATCAGAGAAAGTAGGCTACATTTTGCACAAGACTGAGGAGAAGGCTACCATAGAATGATCTGTATCCTTTTGTCGCATCTTGTTATATATGAAGATGTCATCAAGAAAGCTGATAACAAAGTTATCAATAATGAACCTGGGTGTGATATTCTTAGGTGTAAATGTAGCAGGAACAATGGTAACACCTAAAGATATAACTAGTCATTGCTAGAAACCTTTGGACCTGATAGCAGTCTTTCCATGTAAATAGGGATGATTTGTATCTAGCTATTCTAGTTTCACATCAATCTTTGTGAAGAACATGGCATGAAAGAAGCTGTCCAATGACCAAGATCTTATTCATGGAGCAATAATCTATAACAAAGTCTCTGTGTTCTAGCCTTCTTTGCACAAATACAATGGGACCATAACATGCCAATGCACTAGATTTTGTATAGCTTTTGTCAAGCAGCTAGTGATTTTGGTTGACATTTCACCTAACAATGGAAAGGGATTCCAAAGGGTGACCTGAAATTTTATATATATTCATCAAAGAGGGCATCAATTTTTCTGCAAGGCAGGCACCATAACAAAGGATATCTTGCATTGGAGTGGAAGCTCTGCACTGGTCCTTAAGTTGAATTGTGATAATTATGAAAATCTACAACACTATTTGGCTTCAATTAGAGATAACTTAGTCTTCAAAATGACTAATAGTTAGGAAGCCAAGCTATGGCCTAGACTAATAAACACCAATGTCCGTCAGAACTAAATGACTTTTCAAGAAGATTTTCACAAATATCTAAAGGAGTTACATACTCCATATTCATCCTTAAAAGGGTTTATGGCTTATAGGGAGTCAAATCTACTGGGTGATGCACATTTATCTTATATTGAAACAAATCAACAATGTATAGCTATGAATATAGTGTAAACAAGGTGGGGTAGTAAAGTTAACTCTTAATAAGGTCTACAGTAAAATGCTGCAAAAATATTGCAAAATTAGATAGAATTATGAGATCATAAATAATATTTATCTATGTTAGGTGATGTTAACAATGATGATGATCCCATTCTTCCTTGTGTCATGGTTTGAATATTCTCCCAAGTATCTATCCTAAGACTTCCCTCCATTCTCTTGAAGATGAAAACAGTGGCTCCATTTTCAAGTGAAGACTTATTCAAGGAAATATCAGACAATGTTCATGATAGTCCTGGGAAGCTTTGGACGTTGTCCTCCTTCAAATCCAACAAATTTATATACATAACAACCAAAAAGAATGATGCACACATTTCTCACCAATCCTCAACGATTCTTGAAACCTCTATGTCTTTGGGTCCTTCAAAATTTAAGGCATTTCATATGCAAGGTTCAACTTGTAGAAATACCTTGGATATGAGTCTCCTTTTGAGTAAAACGAGTAAGAAATAACTATGCTAACCATGTATAATCACACTTGCAACATCCAAAAAGAGAACGAATGTTGAAGTTAGAATGCAATGTTAGAGTTAAAAAACTAAAGGTCTACATATATACATGCCAAAAGTTGCCACCAGGGTCAGCATAACTGAAACCCCTTGCTGGTGCCTTGCAAAACCATAAAAAAGTTCTTAATCAAAGGTATTGAAAACTAAAGTATCCAAAAACCCTTTATTGTGTTCTTAAGGCTATTGAAAATACTCAAATGAAGCATTTCTAGATTTTCTGCTTATTATCGTGCTTTTATAAATGCAATGTAAGCTCTTTATTCACCTCAAATTAAAAATTAAAATTTGTTGTATAATCCCAAGAGACAAGTGTATTAGATGAGAATCCATAGAGGACTTTTCTCAGCATTTGAGACTGTTACAGTCTCGTTTCTTGAAGAGTTCAAAACTTTTCAGTTTCAAGCTTTGAAACAATCTTCCTCTTGAGTTGACAGATCACCAAACACTGAAAAGAATAAAAATATAAGTAAGATTAGCGTAGATACCTTTTGTGGCATTCCAAAGAACAAAATATGGTCATAGCATTCCATCCATCCATCACCATCTTTCGCCTGGTGATAATTTTCACATTCCTGATGAAATAGTGTTACACTTTAGAGAAATATGGCTTCCAACTACATATACATAAACAATTTCGTATACAGAAAACTAATGAAAAATCAAACCTGGCACCATCTTGCTCGGCACTTGCTTCTATTTGTAAATATCCATTTATGTGATTTATTGCACTTTCTACAAGCTATTATCCTTGGTCCTGTAGGAATATCCTTCCTCTCTTTCTCATAATTATGAGAATAATACTCCGAATTGTTGGGCTTTCCATTCTGGAGCAGTTGATTTTGTCAAGAGAATGAAAATCATTAAAAAATTTAATTTATCGATAGGTGAATGCAATCATTCTAACTTGAATTCTATTACCTTCAAATTCAAAAGTAGATTTAAAATATACAAAAACAAAGCGTTCATACTGAAAACCATTTGGATCAAAGGAAGAAAAAGACAATGACATGAATGCTAATGATGAAAAGGACCTAAAAACTACAGAAGATAACAGAAATCTTATAAACATAATTAGCAGTATCTGTCAATTTCTAAGCGTGGGTCACTTGCCTTTGTACCAATCAAAACAAAACCAAGTCTCCTACCATAAGTAGGACTTTGGATAAAGAAGTAATATGAACCAAGAAAAAATATTTGGCAGCTTAAACATAAGAAAGAACTCTCATTCTTTCTAAACCGGCCAGATGGAAGCCCTTGCCCATGTCTAGGCACTGAATGGCCCTAATCATATGCGCTGGAACCAGAAGAGAATGTCAATATGCAGTGCAAGGGTAATAGTAATACTTCACTTCGAAGTGAAGCAATGAAAAAGGAGGGGGATAACAAATCACAAAGCCAAACCAAGTTGGTGACCTTAAACAATGCAAAATATCCAGTACCCCAAAAGTCAACACATTTGTTCAACCAGGCTCATTAATAAGTGCAACATAAGTGTACAGCATAACTGTTATTTTGTTTGTATCATACAGATAATAACAGAAAACAATGAGTTGAGGGCTAGAATGCTTAAAACTGACGTATGACACAGAATCCTATTATTCTTATCTGAAGATCGAGGAATTAAAGGAAGCTTGCCACTACACATTGATTGTGTCTTTAAAACACTTGTAGTAAACACTGACCATACATTTTCTAATACAATAAGTTATAACAGAAAACAACGAGTTGAGGGCTCGAACGCTTAAAAGTTAAAACTGACATATGACACAGAATCCTATTATTCTAATCTGAAGATAAAGAAATTAAAGGAAGGTTGCCACTGTACATTGATTCTCTCCTTAAAAACACTTGTTAGTAAACACACTGACCATACATTTTATGATCTCCTCTCTTTTGTATGATCAGTGTTTACTAACAAGTGTTTTAAAGTCACCATCAATGTGTAGTGGCAACCCTCTTTTAATTTCTAAATCTTCAGATAAGAATAATAGGATTCTGTATCAATCAGTTTTAAGCATTCTAGCCCTCAACTCACTGTTTTCTGTTATCATCTGTACAATAGAAACAAATAAATCCACTATTCTGAAAACAAATTGGCTTAAATGCCAGCAACAAATCTTTTCCATCAAAGTCACCTAGGACTTGCATTCCTTGTCAATTGGGGTATACTGCACACACCATGCTATGCAGTATTTTACCCAATTTCAACATTTTATTATGTCACTTAAGGTTTGGAGTTAGGGCTCCTCTTTGAAATAGCATTAACTTTTACAACATGCAGTCATCCATTCAATCACCAGCCAGACCATTTCATCTATAAAGGTGAACCCAACATTATTGCTCAGATCCACTCTTTAGATTTCACATCAACCAGGACATGACCAGTAGATGTAAACAAACTTCCTTTCCCACATTATGTATTCCAAGACACGATTGTACAAATTAAATTAGTTATGTATACAAACTAACACAGATCACTTGCTCTTGGGAAGGGAATTCCATTACTAGATCAAAGGAGGAAACTTTGGAATTTGCAAAATCTCCAGCATTCAGAGGCATTTTTAAAGGCTATTCACACAGGAGTATTAAGCATTTGATATACAACCAAAAGAGGCCTTCCAATAAGTACTTGGCTCATATGAACCTCTTTCAGCATTTTTTCTCACAAAAGAAAATTCACTTTGTCAGACTTTTCCAATTTTCTTATCAATGACTAAGCATCGTCTAGCATTGTCTCGACTCTCTTCCAGCATTTTTGGGCCCATCATGGGCCGCCACTTAATTCAAATAGGAAAACAATATTCCTTTATCATATTTAGCAATCCATGTTGCAATTTGTGGATCCCACAGACACAATCTTTCAACATCCACCATCAAAATATAAACTATTCAAAACTAGGAGAATAATGTTGAATTTAGGGACTGATACCTGTCAAGCAGTGTGGAAAATATGAGCATCTTGAGTACTTTTCATTTAATTCAATAATTTAAGTGGTCTTGTAGATTACCTAGAAAGTGGTTTTGACTATAGTAAGTTTTGCCTCAAATAGAATTTAGCTTCTACTGAATTTGTAATTTCTACAACTAGGTGGCATTAATAAGTTGTAACTGAGTTATTCATTGTCAGTTTCACAAAGTTAGATTAATCTATCCCATAAAGTCCCTATAGTCGTCTGTTCTTTCAAATTTACATACTTGAATATTTTCTATCTATTCTTTGTGCATATATATTACAGAAGTGAAAACCATCTTGGCTTTTAATGAGCACATTCTACAAGCTTTTGCTTGTCACTTTAGTTTAAGGAAAAATGTTTAAAAAGTATCCCATGCAAATCTTATGACAAACACAATCAACTTTTAAAAATAATTTACTTTTTGAGCGCCACACGGAAGTTTTTGATGAGAACTCCTTGTCTGCTCATCCCTTCTCAATTCCTCATCATAAGCATGTTTTCTATCCAAATTTGATAATACCTGAAAATGGCAACAGTGTGTATAGCTTTTGATTGGCAAATTTTTTTTTTTTAAAAGATACAGAAAATGTATCAAATTTATTCACATTTTGGGAAGCAACAAAAAGAAAGATTTACCTCATATGCACTTTGGAGCTTCTTAAAAGATTCCTCTGCTTTTAAATTGCCCATATTTTTGTCAGGATGGACTTGCACCGCCTGCCCAAAAAGTGCAGGAAGGAAAGGTCAATACAGAGCAAATGTTTATTAGAAAATCAGCCAACTGCATTTACCTCAATGGCTAATGGAAAAGAAACGGCATAAATAATTCTATCTCAATAATTCCAGACATTCCTGGCTTAACAAGATACTACCTTTCTTCTGTACTCCCGTTTGAGGACAACCATATCTATTTTCTCATAGCGAGAGAGACCCAATGTTGCATAATGATCTGAACTATGTAGTATTTGTAACACTTCATCTGCAAGAGATGGATCTACTTTAGGTGATCTGGTGGTTGATGATTCTCCAAATGTTTGTGCAGACTGACCAGTTTGTGAGCGCTCCCCAGATGGTCTACTCTCATGAGATTTGCTTGATGGTTCTCCAAATGTTTGTGCAGGCTGACCAGTTTGTGAGTTCTTACCAGATGGTTTGCTTGGTGATTTGACAAATGATGGTTTTCCAAATGTCTGTGCAGACTGACCAGTTTGTGAGCTTTCACAAGATGATCTACTCTCATGAGATTTGCTTGGTGATCTGGCAGTTGGTGATTCTCTAACTGTGTGTGCAGACTGACCAGTTTGTGAACTTTCATCAGATGGTCTAGTCTTATGAGATTTGCTTGATTGACAATTAGCATTAGTGCTTTGGGGAGGATTATCAAACTTTCTGGCACTGCTTGCAGTTTCTTCAGCTTGTTGACTGAAACATTTGCTGTCATTTTCTTCTCCACTGGTTTTTAGCAAGTAGCTCAAAATGTCATTTGATGTAAAAGCCAAGTTTATGCAAAAAACTAAGCCAAACCATCCAGTACAAACTTTAGCACAATACATAGAATAAATGGTTGCGATTAGAACTATCAGCCGTGCATGATTCAAATTGAACAGACTTCCTGTGCATCCAAAAATGTCAAATTGTTGAATTTATCTTGTTATTTAAAATATTACATCCAGGAAATAATATTGAAAAAGATCAAGACAGAACTATCAAAAGAAATGAGTGGAAAAGTTCAAATTTATCACTTTCTCAGGTCAAGTATATCTTGGGTAAAATAATCATGGAGATTTACAGCACCTCCTATTATAATCAATGCTCCAGTTATCCAAAAGCTGCCATACATCCATAGCATCGTAGCCCCCAAAGTAGCAATTATCATAATTGTAGGTGCAATGCCAAGCAAAGGTTTCGCAAGATAAGCTATGCCCTGAGTCATTTAAACCATACAGTATTTATAGCTATCAACTTAGGGAGATGGAATAATAAAAATGCACTTGAATTACTAAACATGCCAGTACTGCTGAAAACCAAAGATCTTGCATCAAAAAGTTATTTAGGAATATATAGCAGCCTAGCATGCCAAGAGCACTGAAAGAGTAGATCAAATTTAAATTAGCGGAGCTCTGACTAAGGCATAGATAGTGAGGAAATCACATAGATTAATACAAGACGAAAGTTAAAATGTCATCCTGCAGCGTAAAAATAGAAAAACAAATACCAAATAGAAATACCGCATACCATAGAACATCACTGATATACAACACATAACCCCTAGAAGACAAGTATGATATTTTACATGGAAATGGTGGTATGATGAAAGCCTACTTTAGGTGCAGCAAACTCTACATTCATGAAAACCCAAAAATGAAACCCAGGAAGCGGCAAGATTGGTGTTTAAGAAGCCACTTATCTATCTTTGCGACTATGACTTAAAAAAATATGAGACTCTCAATACTGAGTTTATTTTCATTTGTAACAGCATTCAAACTTGTTTATGAATAATAGATGTTGTTTCAACAATAAAAATATATGTCAACTAATTTTTATCACAATGAAATAAAAATAGGAAATCATTGTATAAAGACTAGAAGGGCAAGGTAGCTTAGGGATTCCATCTATCCAAATAGAATCATAACAGGAAATAAACAGCTTCTCAGTAAAATAAGAAACAAACGGGGACGCATGAAAATCAAAAAAATTTAGAATATGTTGAGGCTTCATAAAACAAGTGGCTTCCTGCATGTTCACAGCAGCATAAGTTCATTGATCTATCCTTCATCATTGTAGTCACCTATTTCAATTTCATATTCTCATGCCTGCCCATTTTCAAAAACCATCCTATGCATATTCAAATTAAAAAAATGCTTCTATTTGACCTACGTCCAACAATTTTTCAGATAACTCTGTTATAATTAGAAACACCAGGAGAACCACAGCTACTAAGGTGTTCTAGTTATTACAACTGTTTCACAATCAAACTAACTGATGAGAACAATTGCAAGTAATGGAGGATATTATAGTGATTTACATTTTAGAAATTTTATTTTTGTGGTGATTTTCACCACTTGAGCGCATTTTTTAATGCTCAAGTCATCACCAAGTTGACTGGTCATGACTATTTCCCAAAAGTACTTATTTCTCTATTGCCAAAAAATATTGTGACTAAATCACAAGGCAAGGAACCCCACAAAATAAGCAGCACCTCTAGGCACTTGTTAGCATGGAGGAGGAATATTTTTTTTAAAATCCAATGATTGTAGGATTTTCACCCTCTTGGCAAAGCTTCTAGTGCATGTCATGCCTTACAGGTCATATTTATCTAGCATTAATAAAAGATATTGGACTAAATTGGGTTAATCCCACATTGATAATAATAATGAGACAAAGATGAAAGGAGGCCAGAGGGTGAAAAGACCAAAGCAATAGATCTTCTATAAAAAGTAAAAACACCATTCACATACAACAAATGCTTATATGTGTTTGTGTGCTTTGTGGATCCCCTTGCTATGTGACTTAATCACATGAATTGGTCATAGAGAAATTAGTGCTTGTCAAAAATAGTCAATATGGTGATGACTTGTATTAAAAAACATGTCGTGAAAATCAACACAAATACAAAATATATAAATAATCATTCGCTGCAACATTCATTGATTTGGACCTTAGATTTTTACATGCCATTTACTTGTTTCAAAAGATCTTCTATGGGTCCAGGGCATGCTCTCCCCAGTGTAACTTTTTCCCAACCACCTGTGAGCAATTGTTTCAACTGAGTGTTTTCAACTACATTTTGGAAAGAATCAAAGGACTTTTGGAAGTCATTTAGACTCCAATAGCTAGTCTG
The DNA here is from genome assembly GCA_018584345.1 of Thuja plicata. Taxonomy (NCBI): domain Eukaryota; kingdom Viridiplantae; phylum Streptophyta; class Pinopsida; order Cupressales; family Cupressaceae; genus Thuja; species Thuja plicata. The sequence goes on from MU224005.1 coordinate 1,654,871, forward strand.
AGAGAATTGTTTCACAAAACTGTTTTGGAGTTGCCAGCCACATTTAAATAATGGCAAATCGGCATGGAACACATCACTTACCTCAAGTTGGACTAATGGGATTGTGAGGGGCAGGTGAATGATGTCAAATTTAATGACAACAATCTCATAGGACACATTGAGTTAGTGGGGTCTTAAAACATTGTTCAAGTCATTAGGAAAAACAATAACATTATTCAAGCTGAGATACAGACACATTTATAATAACATGTGTCATTCACTTACTGAATTTGATGATGCAAAAGTTGAGCAGCTGGATTCAATGGATTAAACAAGTTTATACAAGGGTAATGAGATTCATATGTTTATGACTAATCATCATTCTAATAAGTCATCTTTAGGTCCTACAAGTCGAAGTTGTTAACTTACTAAAATAATCTTTTTAAAATTTAATCCTATCTATTTATTTATTTATTGTATTTATCCATTTAAAATGAAGTTCATGATGTTGTAAATTTGGAGATTTTTAAGCATTTTCAAATTGTTCTTCTTTTAAGAATTTGTTGTAAGTTTTTTTAATATTCCATTAAGTAGCTAAGACGTGATTTTCCTCGCACATTTGTCACAACTTGTAAAGGTGGGAAAGGCATATCACAGTGTGTCTATCAACAAACTATAATCAGTGTGGACGTAGTCAGACACAGAGAGGGGTAAAAATTTGAAGCGTTCATCCTAGACAATGATTGATTAGCTCATGTTGATTATTTGATTCGGTCCAATGAGACCATCATGTTTATCATCAGAATTACTAATACAGACCAGCCATGTTTGGGTGAAGCATATGACAGTATTGATTTCATGATCAAGAAAATAATGGACATTATAAAAACAAAATAACAAAACCCTGCTAAAATATTTTTCATGGGAGCTTTTTCTTTGAAGAATGATATAAATCTTCAAAAGAGTATAATGAAATGGATTTTGAAGACAATGGAGAAATCAAAGAAAATGTGAGGAACCTCAAGCTGCAGACCAATAGAAAGGGTAATGATCCTTATTTGGCTAAGGATTGCTTGCTTAAGGATAAGTGGTTGTCCTCGGAGAAAGAAATGAATCAAATATAGGCTGGCAACAAGACCCTGAAGGGGAACTTGGAAAAAGCTGTCCAGTTGAGTATGGTCATCGTCAAGAATTGTGCTATAAGTATAAACATGCTAAAGGAAGGGTCCAATGCTAAAAAGCACAATTATATGGAAACCAAAGCCATCAAATGTTTTTTTAAAAACACTGAAGAGAAGGTGAAGATGGAGGAAAAAGATACTGAGCTGGAAATTAACAGAAGATTATATAAACATCATGGCAAAGGAACCAGAGGCAATCAAAGCCATGAGAAATTTGGGTTCTACCTTTCTTGGAAAGTTGCTATACATTGTTTTTCTATGGCATAAAAACCCACCATATCCAGACCTCATACCCGTACCTGAATCCATTGGACCTGTCCCGGCAACTTAGTTTATTACCTAGCAGCTGGTTATAATCAAAAATTCAAAATTAAAGAATATATTCCAATCAGAGTAGCAGGACTTTCCAATCCTTTGGAAAACTTGCAGAGTCCAAGTCTACTGTAACCCCAAACAGGGCAAGCTAGAAAACAATATCTTGGCCAACATCAGAACATGAACAGAACAGCTTATAATTTAGATAAAACTTGTTTTTCTCTCTCATTTCACTCCAGTAGGTCAACGTTAAGGCAGAAAACTAGTGTAGATTGAACAAATCAGAATTATTAATGCTACTGACAAATTGTAAATTTGTAAGCAAGGCTTTTAAAAATTGCTAGTTAGAGTTAGAACGAACTTTCTATAATGTTTGCTATTAAGCCGCAGCACAAGAAGAGGCAGAGGCACAGAAGAGAAAATGTCCAGTGCACTAACAAGAACTTTGGGGGTGAATTTCAGGTCTACGATTAGTTGGTCTGGTGATTAAACCCTTGTAGAATGAAAAAAGCAAATTATGGAATTTAGCACACAATTTAGAACGAATCTTTTTTAATCTTTGGATGAGTTCAAGGTTGAATTCTTATAGAATGAAGAAAGAAAATTATGGAATTTTCTAACATCTATGATCTTTCATTTTGAGTCTTTTGACCAGTCATGGTGCTGACTATGATCGGAGTCCAAATTAATTAAACATATTGATCTTGCCGAATCCAAGAATATGATTCAATTTAGTCTGCTCAAATTAAACCATCATTGTACAATGGGACCTGTGATTGATTAATTCAGCACCATTAATATACACACCAAAGCAGAGATAAATTTCCATACAAATATCTGAAACGACACACCAATCAAATGGAGTTTGGTCAACCACTGTATAAAGAATCCATTTACACTAACTTACAAGCATGCGCAATAAAAACCCTAAAGCTTACGAAGGCAATAACCTACCGATCCTGAATTGTTAGATTATAGAAAGAAAGAAATTAAGACGAATAAGATAGGCATGCCCAAATACCCCGATTGAGTAAACCAAACTCGAACAAAAAATTGAACTTACCAAACTTATATGCACAAATAGAAGGCCTGACATGGATGTGGTGCTCAGCACAGTGCACCATAGCAGCACACAATAAGCTGCAGAGCTCAGACGAATCAGAGAGCCCATCCCTCTGAGACTGCAGTTTAACCACTCTTTAGCCATCACCAAAAGCAGTCTTCCAAAATATACTGACCAACTATAAATTATAGGCCAATTTTGAACCACCGAGAACCTCACATAATCTGCTGCCTTCAAAGACGCTATCTTCGTTGCCAAATAAAGATGTTTATGTTCCTGAATCCATTCTAAAAATTGCTCAACCAAGCTAGTATCCGACATAGCCTATGTTACCGTCCAATTCAAATTCAAAACGAGTTGGATGTCTAGCACTGAATTTTGCTGAAGTGTGGAGAAATTACATTAGTTTCCGCGATTGCAGATAATTCGCAGATGATTCCTACAGTAAACTTTTGTTTTTGGGATTGCTGTCGTCAAAAGAAAAAGGTATTGACAATCTTCCCTACGAGAAACTAAAGTAGACTGCAGGGTTGGTCTACATGTTTTTAGAAAAGGATGTGAAACAGTACATTTTTGGGTATGCCCGAGTGCCCTTCGTGGGTACGCGTGTTGATATGAGGTTGGGATCTGTAATTTTTTAAAGAAATGCAAGAAAAGCTCAAAATGGTATTATTAAAAAAATTGTTAGGTGGCCGGAAAGATTCTCGGTCCTGAATCCAACCATTGTCTTTGGCCCCATGAGTAGGCTTGTTTGTACATTTTCCAGGATTTTTCAGGAGTCGGAAATCTTTCACATCAGAGAGTGATTTTGGTTTCTTTCCAAGAAAAAGTGGCTGAGGATATCCTGGATTTTCTCGCACGGTAAATATAGACAATATGTCCGAGGTAGCAAAGAAATTATAGATTTTAGAAATTTCCGCGTTTCTATAGCCTCAACAGACTGTATGTCTCAGCTGTCGGTGCCGTTCCTCTTCAGGGTAATTTTTTTTTTCAATTAATCGGTTTTCTTTCTTAATAAATACTTTAAAGAGATGTAGATCTATTTTTTAAATTGAAAAAAACCAAAATAAATAATTAATAGAGATGGACTTATCATATTGTTGTTTGAGTTCAAATTGCATCAACATATGAAGTTTGAACTTTTTTCATTAATTTAGGGTAGAGCGCCACTAGTCGAGCTAACTAAGGGAAGAGCGGCACTAGTCGAGCTAACTGAGGGAAGAGTGCCAGTAGTCGAGCATTCTAATAGCTATGCACTCTTTGTGTACCTAATATCTCAATTACAAATTTTAAGGAGTTAAAAAATGATTACTAAAAGTTCATTAATAAGTTTCACATGTACTGATAGTCGATCATTTTTTAGCTTTTTTGGTTCATAATTGGCCCATTTGTGCACCACTACTTGGACATTTGTGCATGGCTATTGGGACATTTGTCCATAAGTACTAGCAATTTTGAGTGTATAGTTGTTGGGACATCTTTAAGTAGGTATCTAGTGACAATTTGAAATGGCCACTTTTTGACTTAACGAATTCTACTACCTGGAAGCCAAAAAAATATTTTTAAAGTAGTTAAGTCACATATGGAGACAACCAAAAAAATTGTCAAAATTTGATGTATAGTTTAGGCTCTACCAATGCATGAAGTTAGTTATAACAGTTATTGGTATGCTTCCCCTAGTTTTTTTAAGCTAAAATCTTTAGACTAATTTCTTATATTATTACTACTTACATCAGAAGGACGTGCAATGGTTTTACTGATAATAAGATATTGTTAAATAATTTATTGGAGGGTACAAATTGAAGGAATAGTAATAATAACTTACAATATGTAGGAGATATTTTTCACAGCAAGTCAAATTGTGATATTGCCCTTAGGATTCAACTACGTAGTTTTGGAGTCAAACTCATTGACACGTGATTCATGAGTAGTGATTCACAAGAACCCATCTCTCATGAGAATGAATGTAACACTTAGTGTTCAATGTATCTAGAAGTGATGTCCACAAGGGTATAACGTTATGTGGGTTTAACCTTAGAGGAAACTCTATGGTTAAACACGCTTGAGTTGAAGAAATACTGGGATGGGTGACCTCTCAAGAAGGCTCGATGTTTCACCCCAGTGAGCATTACCTAGATGCAGTGAGTTCTAAGTGTTTCATTCATTCTTATGATAGATGGGTTCTTGTCAACCACTACTCATGAAACATGAGCTAATGGGTTTGACTCCAAAATGACATAGGTGAATCCTGATAGCAATATCACAATTTACAATATGCCATACTAAACATAAATCAACAATCAAAATCCTCCTCATACACAACGTATCTTTTTTATAATTGTATACACTAAAAAATGGCTTCGTTGATTAATCAATTAATTAAATATTTATTATTTAATTAATATTGACTTGATGAATTGATTAAATATTTATTATTTAATTAATGTGTATTTCTTCTATTTATT